>JAPDOI010001912.1:0-124880 GCA_029168955.1 Aplectana chamaeleonis
TTCATGTTCAAATAAGGTTCTAGGAAAGTTCTTTTCATTTGGAATGCCCATTTTGACCAAGATGAGTTCACTTGTTGGTCTGATTTGTTCCATTACAAACAATGAGAACGGCAGCGAACGATTGGAAGAGACATGCTCGAAACAGCTCGTCTACAAATTCTTGCCCGTCTCAAGTTTCAATTTCGTAGAAGCCGTAACGCCAGTCGCGACGGCTTTTGGGCAAAAGGAGAAGCATCATTATGATAGAAGCGATGTTGACTTCAGAATGGTTGGAAAAATGATACGTGCCTTTCAAAGCTCTAAACCCTCACTGTTATCTTAAAATTGTTGAACTTCTAGTTTGTTTCGAGAACAGCTCATTTGGGTATCTGAGCACCCTCCGCACACATATTGTGGCATGATCATACGCTTCCGTTCTGCTTTTACTATTGGACGCATAGATAAGTTAGGCATTTCTCATTGGTAATTTGAACCCTTGTATGTGCAAGAAATTCGGTACTTGATTCGAACCTCTTTATATTATTACCCATGAGTTTTCCTAATTTTCAAGCAGCATAAGGACTCCGTGTTTGCAAAATTTCTCTTCCTTCAAGGCGACTCACGAATCCTACTGATTTGCTTGACCTAGCCATAAGCAATTTCCTGGAACAAGTGCTAATATGAAGGCGCAGTCATTACAGCGGGTTGGGCAGGACATTAGAGTATATCCAACGAATTAAAATTTCGAATATTCGAATAAACGAATTATTTAAAAAACTGACTTCTCCGAATATTCGAATAAACGAATTATTCGAAAAATTGACTTCTCCGAATATTCGAATAAACGAATTATTCGAAAAATTGACTTCCCCGAATATACGAATAATCGAAGTATTCGAAAAATCGACTTCTTCAATTATTCGAATAAACGAGTTATTCGAAAAGTCGACTTCTCCGAATATTCGAATAAACGAATTATTCGAAAAATTTACTTTTCCGAATAATCGAACTATTCGAATATTTAATTATTCCGTTATTCGGCCGAATATTCGTTTTCCGAATACTCGCTGACATACTCAACAGGACATCCAACTTATAGCCTCGAGAGTTTTCTTGCAAGTTTTTTGCCGCATGTCGCCGAGCGTTGTCGCGCTGAAAGATCGCCCTTTCTTGCCTTTCCGCATTGGACGGCGTTTGAGCTGAAATTTTAGACTCAATATCATCAGTCGTTGTTGAGAACTTTCTCCGAAGATGATTTCTGTAGGCTGGAGCGGTCGGCTTTTATTCTTAAAGACATGGTACACGCGAAAAACCGTATCTCATTTTTTCATGTTTTTGCGCAGACATTTCTCTGAAATACAGAATGAGACTGGAAAGGCTCCCCAAAAGGATCAACTTTTGCAAAATAACTCGTGCAAAACGTCTCGAAATATTCATTTCCCACCCCCTCCGTCAATTTCGGTGTATGAGGTGCAATACGTCGGAAGTTTTTTCACAAACGACGAATGTGTTTTTCGCTTTAAACATATTTAGTGGCTGAATTTTCTTCTCGCCTTTCGCTCACTGGGAACTTATTTGAAAAAGGAAATGTCCATTGAGCAAGTTTGAATTTTGGAATTTCCAGAGATAAAAATTTCGAATGACAGAATCGTCTCAGCTTGTGATGGCGCTTCTGTTCCTTAGCAGTGGTTGGTGAGAACTGGTGGCAGATCGTTATTTTCAACCACTCCGGCTCCAGAATCCATACGTTTTTGGCGCGCAAAACTTCACCATGTGGTTCACCGGCCTCATTCTGGCGATTGAGCCTTGAAAAATGGAAAAAGTAGTTCCCAGCGCGAATGATGCCTATAAAACGCTAAATTTCAGAGCCCTAAAAAACCTGCACACAGCAATCAGCGATGATCGTACACCACGCTGTGGTACAGCCAAAGATTCGGTAGCTCTCAAGGACTCAAGCGGCGCCTAGTTCGGAATGGAACTTCGGCAGTTCTAATCTGTTGAAATCTTAGGTAATTTTTGTGCTGTCGCCGGGAGATAAGATTGTGAGGCTCTTCGAGAGTTGCATGCCCGGTAAATGAACGGTGGTCCAATGGAATATTTATCACTCCAGTTTGCTTAGCGCGCATCACAAGAGAAAGGAGAGCCTAATTTGTACGAGAGCCTCCCCCCCTCTGAGGGCGAGGCGACCGGGCGGTCTTGGCTAACAGTCAGGACAGTTTTTTGTCGTTGGAGAAGTGGTGCGCTGTACAATTTTTTCTCGGTAGATTTGCTTAATGATACCTTTACCTGAACATTTTTTCCCGGTAAAACCGCGAATCCGGTAAAAAGTTTCAGTAGATTTCAAGTTCTCTACATATTCCGTACCACCGAATAAATTCCCAAACAACCTTCTTGCAAGGTGGAACAAAGGATGCGATATTTTGACATGGTAAACCACTCAATCACTGATTCCTAACAACGGAATGTTTAATATACTACAAAAAATGAAAGTTCGAAATGCTTGATCGCAATAATCCTTCAGTTGTTCTTGAACCGGGGTTTGCAATATAAAGTTTTAGGACTCGCCGGATAGAGGAACGCTTTGGTTAACCTTCTTCATAATAGTCTCGGGAAATTCAATAAGAACTTGATGAAACAAATGTGAAACTCTTAAATTTTGTAAGTGATAGATATCACAGCTCTTTCAAGGCACGATCTCTCTTTTCTACCCAGAACCTAAAATTTGGAATGCTACTAGCATTCAGTAAAACTTGCCATTTGCCACACGATAAAAATCGTTTTCGAGTTTCCACCAGAAAACGCGAAAGTTTAGAGTCTGACCGTTTCATCGGTGAAGAAAGAATCATGAAAAACGCTTTGAAACATCCAAAATCAGCTCTTCTTCTTGAAAGCCACACATTTCCAACGTAAATGGAGTTGCGCAGGCATGAGCCTGAAGTAGACAGCGTAAAGCGAAAATGCGCCCCATTGATAACTAAACTCAGCCGCGCTCGCGCCTGTCATATCAATCTAATAATGTAGAAGCGGACCGAACTGTTCCTCGAAAAACTCGACCGCGAGCGGAAAAGCTAGCGCGAGCGGACTTCGGAGCCTCATGGAGCTCTTTCGGGCTCGTTTTCGTTCGTTCTTTCGACCCCAGTGCTCCAATGAGATCCTGAACTTTCGATTTCCGGCCAAAAATCGAAGACGAAATTTATCGTGGACACTGGCTTCAAAGGCAGCATACACGCTCACAAACATGGTTGATATACCAGCGTAAAAGAGCTCGCACGGCACCTACCATGTCGTCAATGTCGTTTGAAGCGCTGAAAACCATCCAGGATAATAATTTTCAACAGTACTGTGCTTATCTGGGTCAAATTCCGGTCCGCATTTGCGTCTCGACACGCTTCGCGGCCGCGCGCTTTCGAGTCGGAAGAGTTTCCAGCGCCGCGCCTGCGGATCTGTTGACTCTAGGTGGGTTTTAGAAACTGGAACCTAAACAAAATTGAAGAAAACTGTATAGAAAAAGCCATATCGTGTCGGCTTTGGAGCTGGAAACTCGATTGACTCGAGCGCGTGCGGCCGCAAAGCGTGTCGAGACGCAATTGCGGACCGGAATTTAACCCAGATAAGCACAGTATTTGAGCAATCCTGTCTCACACGCCCGTATTTTCCCAACCATTCGGGTGACAGAATGAGCAATGAAACTTGAGATAACATGTGATAACCTAGAATAATATCGCTATGAAAAGGGAGTGCAGTAGAGAAACAGCTTGATTTATCTGAATATAACATGTTTCTAGGCCGATAAAATCCTCCATTTCAAAAGCCAATCGGTGTAGAGTGGCATTTTCGCAAGTGGGTAAGAGTTAATCGGTGTGAAGACATTTTAAATTTAAAGGCAAGGTCCGGTCAAATTTTGACACTACCGAAATTTGGGTTAAAATAGGAGTTGGGCTTCGTTCTAGCTGAAAGGAGAAGTCGTTCCTGAACGTTTCACGAACTCCTTGGAGTCCTTAGTTTTGGAGAAAACAGCCTGAAGTCAGGGATTACGTTATTTACAGCATGATAATCATGGCTGGAATGACCGATATTTACACTGCAGTTTTAAAGAATGCATGGACGACCGCTAAATTATGGACGATGGCCACACTTTTCTGACTTTTCTGACACTGCGGTTGACGGAAGCTGCTGGAATTACTTGAAGAAGACCGGTTTTTACGCAGTTTTCGCATGTTCCTTGGGACTACCTGTAGCAAGAGCACCGATTCAGCGGGAAATTTCAAATTCGAAATTCTGCCCGGACCCTGCCTTTAAGAAAACTAAGCTGTTTCTCTCGAGCACTCCCCTTTGATAGCGATATCACTCTACGTTATCACATGTTTTATCGAGTTTAATTTCCCATTCTGTTGCTCAAAGGGGTGGGAAACCACGGGCGTGCGAGACAGGATTGCTCAAATACTGTCATCTTGGACCGTTTTGAGCCCTTCAAACGTCGTTGACGACATAGTAGGGGCCGTGCGGACCTATTCATGCTGCTATTTCGACCATGTTTGCGAGCGTGTATGCTGCCTTTAAAAGGGTGGAGTGCTAGAGCTGAGAGGACCTTCTATTTTGTTTTGATGCTTTTGCAGTAACCTGTTACAAATTTTCGCTACAATAAGGATTTAGACTTTCTTTTGAAGAAATCAGGATTCTTTTCTATTGCGGCCCTGCCTTGAACCGGGTGAGAGAATATTCTTCTCGCTTCTCTAATGCACAAAAGTCTATTTTTTACTTGACTGGAGCTGATTCGATTCGACTCTCTCAACCGTATTGATAAACTATGTGGATTATGACTTTACACAAATGGAGGCGTCAAGATCTGTTTCGAAAAGACAAACGTTAGAACACTAAAAGGAAACATACAATACCCGCGCTAAGTTTTGTAAAAAAAGGGGGGCATTTGCAAAACTTGGCAAAAAAGCGTCCGATGCACTTTTTTGAAGGAAGACGTATTTGGATTCTGAAAACGCTATCATATTCACAGCTCGAATTCCTACATAGGAATTTGCATTGTGGAACGAAGTTCCCTAAAATCGGTTTGTTTTCGAGTAAAATTGTTTCTGCGGTTGTTTCACGAAAACGTCGCGCGCGACAAAGTGCGGCGAAATTTTGAGTAGTAAATGTACGAGTAATAGAAGAGCAATCTCTATGTTTTCTTCGTGAATTGGATGAAAGTGGAGCTATCTCGAGATCTGTGCAGATTGAATTTTCGAAATCCTTCATTAAGCACTCTCGAGAGCTTCCTGAAAAGCCGGACTTTTGTTGCGAAAGCCCCAGACCGAAAAATGGAGGATTTTAAAGATTCAATCTGCACTTATCTCGAGATGGCCCCACTCTCATCTAATTCACGGTGGAAACATAGAGATTGCTCTTCTAATACTTGTACAATTACTACTCGAAGTTTCGCCGCACTTTGCCGCGCGAGACGTTTTTGTGAAACGACTGCAAAAACAATTTTGCTCAAAAACAAAGCTATTTTAGGAAACTTCGGTTCACAAAACACATTATTATGTAGGAATTCGAGCTGTGAGTATGATAGCGTTTTTGGAATCCAAAAATGTCTTCGTTCAAAAAAGTTACATGCATCGGACGCATTTTTGCCAAGTTTTGCAACGGCTCCCCGTTTTTACAAAACTTAGCGGGGTATTTTAGAAAACCCCATGAAAGAAAGAAGCGGTCGCAATATTGTTTATTCATGGAATGCATGCGGAAAATGGGTCGATTTAGCGAAAAAGAAGTTACCGTATTTCTTTTTGCAGAAGTACATCTACAACTTCTAATTCCTCTTCTTTGGGTGTACTAGTGAGATGTGTTTCCAATAGAGGGTGTACTTCTATTTTTCAGCCTTGTTCTTTGAAATTCCAATAGTGTACATTTTAGTAACAAAACTATGAATTTCGCGATCAACAACGATAAAAAGTCGGCTTTTCAAATCCGATTGAGTCATAGCATGCACACTCGTTTATATAATCATCTTTTTCTAAGCCGTAACACTGTTTTAGAATCCAAATTGTGGTCGCTTATCGTGTTTTGAAATGTACTACTAATAGAGGTGTAGTTCAGAAAGTGGGTGGACTTCTAATACTCAGCCCTCTCTTTTTAGTGTACTTGTATTAGAGGTCTGCTTCAAATAGAAGTGTACTTCTAACAGAGGAAATACGGTACTTAATTTTGATCGGTAAAACCTTGGTAAATTTCGAGATTAAAATGGGAAAACGGTAAATGAAAATTTACCGAAAAATGCCGATAAATCCGGTAAATCGGTAAACGGTAAATGCACACCCCTGATGAGTACATAATGAAGAAACCACAAAAAATGGTGTCTCCCAAATCGTCCTGATTCTTAGGCAAACGGCCTCATACATACAAGTAAGACGTGATTGGCTAATTTAGCATGGAACCAAGAAATTGACCGGTGCCTGCAGGTCACGGCCGCGCTTCGTCATCGAGAAGGCCGCACGATGCAGGGCGAAAATTGACGAGCGCGAACTTGCCGCGGACCCTCGTGGACAGCGAACGATTGACTGCAGATGGCATCAGAACATAAAATTTTAGACTGAAAAATATTTCAACTTTTTCGTTTTCTTCGATATAGATTTTTTTCGTCAAAAACGGCGAAAGACGAGAAAACGACAAATAAAAAAAAAACGAAAAACGCAAACCCTGGTGCGGAAATCCCGAAAACGACCGGAACCGCATGATTCGGTTCGCTGAATTTCGCTCATACCTGGGTGAAAGGAAAACAATTACGTTTTTAGCTTGTTCTGCATATTGTAAAGTTTTTTTTTGCCGATTTGCTAGAGCATGCTACATATATACTAAGGCCGGGATCATACTTTCAGCGATGCGACGCAATGTTTAACATCCATATCAACCGAAAATCGATATGCCTGAAGCGCACTGTCGCTGTCGCTGGTCGCGGGAATTATGATACCGGCCTAAGAAAAGTTAAATTGTGAAAGTGTGTCGTTATCAAACCAGCTGCATGCACTGCGACATCCACCTTTCTGATTTCGGCTGACATTTGTGCATTTCTGCTACATAGACATAACAAGCTGTGAAACAGATCAGGTATGCACTGATTTAATTGAGATCCTTGCAGTTAACTGTTACAACACATTTCACAAACAGCGAACATGCCACATCAAACAGCAAACATAAGAAAACTCTCAAGGAAAGCTATGTATGCAATTATTCAATAAACAGTTCTGGTCAAGAGAGATGACGCATGCATAAGAAGTGAAATAATGCAAGATATGTTAGAGAATGGCAGTCAAATGCAGTAGGGCATTAAAGCGATAAGTTGACGAGAATCTCGTACAGAATGGGGGCTATCACAAGCTACGTTCAACGCTGAGGGGGCATTACAACGAACGAATGGACGAAAGAACGAAGGAGCTAAAAGAACTGCTGAGTATTAAGCTCACGAATCGGTCACTCGGTGAAAAAAGACACAAACGTCGAGAGAAACTGGAGGAACGACACACGGCGTGCAAAGGAAGTGCACTCATATCGCATCACAGGGAGAGTTGTCCGGGGTCTCCATAGACCCGATATCTACTTGAAGGATTCGAGAATCGACTCGGAACATCCCTAGCTCAGAGCCCTTATGTTCATTCGAATTCGAGAACTCCTCCATAGAACACATAGTTTGCTTCGGAAGGAGCAGTGTTGCAGTGCCGCTTTGGAAGTATTCTCTTGCCGAGGACATGCATGTTGGATCGGTCTCACCCGCAAACCGCAAAAAATCAGTATCGAACCGAAAACATTTTCAGCGAAGCGAACATCTTGAATGCTTCCATTTATAAACTTGGTACAGGAACACGACACTCAGTGTTAAGGCCACAGCCTAAAACAACAATTGTTAAGTTCAGCGAAAACACACACCGAATTGAAGCGAATGCATAGCCTGCTTAAAGGCACAGTCCAACCTTAGAGGTAATTTTTGATATTATGGTCCGGTCGCCGCCTCTCAGAGGATCGCGGGGTCGTAATGGAGCACAACAGACTATCACCTCGACGAGGATAGCAAGGGCAGCACGAGGGGAAGAGCTGCTGCTCGAGCAGCACGTGCTGCCTTTGTGCCGCTCTTAGCAGCACCTGCTGCCCTCGTCCTCCATTTGTCGCCTCAGCTGCTGCTCTTTTTTGTGATAATCGTAGTGAGGTAACATTGCTCGAAGTGGTCCATTTGGACAGCTACGAGCATATTTACAATAGTCGTGGAGAGCTCTTTGTTACAAACTTGCACATACAAACATCTGGATAGCTATACGTTAATTCGCCTTTTCTCTTTTTTTCCCAAACAAGGTGTATATAATTGAAGCAGTCAAACGGTCTTCATCTCAGACGATCGTGGGCTGTCATTAAGCACAACTATCTCTCACTTCAACTAGAATTGCGAGAGCAGCACAAGGGGATGAGCTGCTGCTCGAGGAGCACATGCTGCCCTCGTCCTCCATTCGTCGCCTCAGCTGCTGCTCCTCTGGCAAAAGCTCCCTTGTAGCCCTGAAGTAAGTTGCCGGTTTTGATGACGTTTTCGTCGGCGCGTGAGCTTCTACATTTGCGCGACGACCGACGAGCAATCCACATAATGAGCATGTGGATTTCTCGCGCTGACGGGGCGTTTATGAGCACTTCCTCGCGCCACTTCTCATCAAGCGTGACGTCATTATTCAGCGTCCTCGTCATCGATTGGTCACCATTTTAACTGCTGGAAATGCAGCTTTCAGACCTAGCAGATCTCAGCGGTTTTTATCGGTATAAACTTCAAGCTAATCACAAAAATCGTTCCAAAATGGGTCGATAGGTTTGCCTGGTGTTTCCGAAGTAAGAGAGCTGCGCTTGTGTTTTTTTCTTCTTTCAAACTCTGATAGTTTATTTGATTATTTCACATTCTTCCTGTTTTTTTCGTCTTTGTTTTCACATTCCTCGTGAACCCCTTTTTAACAAATTGAAATCTCTTTGTATACAACTTTTTTGTGTGTTTGCTTATATCAACTCTTCCACTGCGTCGAAATAGCCAGTTCTGCAGTTTTACAATCACCCCCTCCTGTTGTGATTTTGCAAAAAAATGGTCTTTAAAGCTTGAAAAACACCATGTTGTTGTGGAAATGATTGCACATTTTTGAAAAGGCTCTTTTTTCACTACCCAGCCGATTTTTTTTTCTGCAGGAATGCACTATGTATAGTTCGCCCCGTGGCTTGCTTCCTTAAAGGCAGTGTACCGTCGACCACTGGTCGAGAGATCGCCGCGTCGAAGACACGTGGCACGCACGCAAGCGAGGAGGTAATGATACTATCATTACCTCATCGCTTGCGTGCGTGCCACGTCTCTTCGATGCGGCGATCTCTCGACCAGTGATCGATCATACACAATTATTTTCGTTCCCGAGTTTTCCACTCAAAACAATGCGCTGGCCACCAAGTGTTACCAAAATTACGAAGAAACGGCGATAAACGCACTAAAACGCCTGATTTCATCGAGATTGTTTCCTGGTCAGGACTAGTTGTCTGGTTGTATGAACATGTTCTCGATGGTTGTCACCTATGAAAAATGGGGTTAATCGGAAATGGAAGAATTTTTATGGCAAAACAGTATTAGTCAGGGTTCGAAGCAAAGAACAGAGCAAAAGAAGAAAAGAGAACTTTAAAGGACGGGTCCGCAAAAGATTTCTGTCTCACAACAATCAGTTCCAGTCAGAGTAACAAGGCGGGATGAGAGTAAAGCATTTCGTGTACTTGTGGTGCATTTTTCTCAATTTCTTCGTCACTTCAACTCTACCCGAAGGCCAAACAATTGATTTACCCATTAATCTCAAAATTGAAAATTGTCGTGAACACTGCCTTTAGAAAAAACATTTAAATCTCTTCCGTGGCTGGCGCGGACGGTTTAGATTTCACAGGCGGTTGGCAGTATGGTAAGCTGATCAGCCGCGCTCTTCTCACGCCCTGAATCGATTGGCTGGCCGACGCACGCGATCGTCGCGCCGGGCGCTGATGAGATTTAAATGTTTCTTGAGGACGCAGGCCACCGACCTACAGTAGCGGTCATAAATCTATTGACATCGGCTTTTTTCCAAATATCTTTGCTCTGACAGGGGCTATCAATTTCATCTTCTAATATGATATTTTTGATCATAATGCAGATATAATGAAGTGTGCTGCGGAATTATAACGCAAATGTACATCGATGGGTAAGAGTATTTGTCAATATTTGCAATCTGCGACTTTTTGTTTCTACCTAAACTCGTGCTTTTTCTTCGTCTTTTTCGATAAGCTCTTGGTGATTTCTGTATTTTACAGGATTGGTAGTTCATTCAGAAGTAGAAATTCGTCACATAGTGATCAAAGATCCATCATGTGAGGTTCTGAAAGTGGTCTATCAGAAGCCGTTCTTGTTGTTGTTGCACATCTTGCACCATACACATTGATCCTGGATCCAATTTTTGGCTTGTTGACGACAACATCAAAGCAAATGGCTGGGATCTTCTTCTTCGGAGAATCCCGCTATGGTTCGTTATTCAACCACCTTTTTTTATTTTCTCTTTTTGTTTTTTTTGTGGTTTTTTATTTTAGCTTTTTTTCATTCTTGTATGATCAAGTGAACAACACTCTCAATTTCTCTCTTTACTCAGGTCAGCTCGCATACGTTGGCTGCAAAAGAGGGAAGTTACAAGCCTCGGACAACTCGTCCACCATGCTTCCCTAGCTCAATTTTTGGGGGACCAACGCTCCGTTCCCAGGTATTGTACGATTCCAGAGACCTCATTGGAATCAGAATGGGACCGTTTTCGAGGCGAAAAAACAGAAAAGGGATTTTTATCGTGAACACTGCCTTTAGGGTACTGAATTGGCTGTTTTCTCATATTCATTACTGGCATGATAACAGCAGCCCTTCGTATTCTTCGTGAGTAGCCAACCGGCACCGTGCTATTTCCATTGTCCACTGAAGTAGAATGCTGTTTGTGTTTTCGCGGACGCAGATTTTGATGAATTAGAGTAGAAAAGTTAGGCCCGTAGTAAACCCACCACCCAGTCAGGATCATCTGAGTGGGTGATAAGACGAGCCCGAAACGATTCAGACAGGGCTCAGACGAGTCCGAAATCGTATCGAGCGATAGATTGCATTCAAGCGGTCGGTATCGCAAATCCATGATTATGGGAACATGATGATACCTGTGATGATAAGAACAACCGGCCATTATTCTCTACGTGGTCGTTCACGAATCGACCAACTCTATGCTCCGTTTCTCAATAAATGAAATGCTGTTTGTTTCGTGGAAGCTGATATTGATACATTGATAAGCCGATATCTCTACTGAATTATTTAAGTTACTCCTTTGCTCCTTAAAGGCAGGGTCCGGGCAGAATTTCGATTTTGAGATTTCCAGCTAAATCGATGCTCTTGCTACAGGTAGTCTCAAGAAACATGCGAAAACTGCGTAAAGACCGGTCTTCTTCAGGTTATTCCAGCCACTTCCGTTAGCCGATGATCCAGAAAAGTCAGAAAAGTGTGGCCATCGTCCATGTTTTAGCGGTTGTCCACGCATTCTTCAAAAGTGCTGTGTAATTATCGGTCATTCCAGCCATGATTATCATGCTGTGAATACCGTAATCCCTGACTTTGAGGCTGTTTTCTCCAAAACTAAGGACTCAGAGTTCGTGAAACGTTCAGACGATGTTCAGCTAGGCCAGCCCAATCTATTTAACCCAAATTTCGGTAGTGTCTAAATTTGACCGGACCTTGCCTTTAAGGCCCCGGTCATAGTTGGTGCTATTTGCATCTGTATCCCCCGCACTAACACCCCGCACCCCAACACCACCCCGGTCGATACGTATGTTTAAAATGATGGGAGTGAGGTTGAGAAAATCACTCGGTGCATCCAACTAGATATGACGATGATAACGTGGCCAACAGGATTGCACCTGTTCAGAGAAATAGTGAAGGAGAGTATGGTGAAGTAAAGGAGGTAGCAGTAAGGTTAGCTTTCTAGTGATACGCAATGTTTTATCTTCGACCCGCCCACCCGGTGATTTTCTCATCCACGTAATGCATGGATATCGACCGCGTCGGATACATTGAGTGATTTTCTCAACCTCACTCCATCATTTTAAACATACGTATCGACCGGGGGGTGCGGGGGTGTTGGGGCGTGTGGGGATACACCGAGTGGTTTTTCTCAGCTTCACCTCACCATGTTGTTCATAATACTGCATCGACCGGGTGGGTGTTGGGGGTGTTAAGTCTGGGGTGGATACACCGAGTGATTTTTGCATCCCATTTCCAATGCATTCTGTGTGTATCGACCGGGCTGGAGGCGTCGGCTCATCCAACTATGACCGGGGCCTAAGACAGTCTCGAGCATACTCCTAACCTGGCACGGTGTTTCTGCCCTCTCTAGCTAAGGAGTCGGTCAGATCTGACTGAGTGATTCAGCTTATCTTGTTTTTTCTGACTTTTCCTATTTAGCCTAGGTCGCTATCCTACAATACCGCCCGTATCTTTTGGTCATTGGGCGCGCTAGAGCGCCGGAGCGCGCCGTTTGGCGTCGTTTTTGAATAACTCGCTCCAAAGTGATTCAATCGGAAAATGGAAGTCAAATTCGAATCAGCATCGAAAATGCGATCTACTGAATGCATAGAATTTCAAAATGAAACTCGGTGGAAGATTTTGGGTTACGGTAGCCATCCAATGTCCTCGTGTCCAAATGGGGCTGGCGTTTAAGTGTTGTTATAAGTGGAATTTCTTGACGTTTTCTCGTATTTAGAACATTCATATGCAACTTGTTATCCTCTGTATTTCTTCTGAAACATTTTGAAAGCGAAAAAATAATAAAAATAATAAAAAAGTCATTTCTCCCAACAATTTTTGGATTTTCATGTTGAAAAACCACGAAGTTCTTCTATATTAGTGACTTATTTTGGAGATAAATTGCAAAACTTTGAGTAGAATTCAGGTATTAAAAGTTAAACTGAAATCGCGCCTTGAAATTTGGTTCATTATTTGATTTCACTTTCAAAAAAGGTAGGTATCAGAGCGCATTTCAACAACCAGGTAAGGAATTCGCTTTGCAATCTTTGTTTTTTCTCCTCACACCAAGAAATCATGTCCAGAATCAGCCAGTGTACGGAAATGCACCAAAAATGAACAGTTCAAAAAAAATTATTCAAAAATGTATATTTTTATAAAGTGAACAATTTCAATTTTCATGCTGAAATACTCCTCGAGTTCTATGTTTTTCGTGTATAGCGCATAAATTTGTTCAGAAATTGTTTCAGAAATATAGAATTCTTGACCTTTTCCGATTACTTTTCAAAAAAATAAATAAATTATCGAAAGTAAAAATTTTCACTGAGACCACAAATTTTGAATTTCTTTCCAGATTTCTCGTTGGATCCCATGTATGAATTCCTTTGAATTTCTTCATTATATGCATTTATTTCGAAAATGTGGGAATCGTGAAAATCTTCAATCTTTGTTCCCGAAAAAAAAACAAATGAAATTTGAATTTTCTCTTAATTTCCATTTTCAGTGTGAAAAGGTTCTAGGAATGTATCACTGTTCATGTAGAGCGCATAATATTAATCAGCATTCATTTTAAAAATGCTGAATTCAAAAAAATTATATTCTTTTCTTTCCGCGAAATAAATTAAAAACTTCAAAGCTGAATTTTCATTATTAGAACAATTTTTTTTAGTTTTGATACCAGAACCTTCTTTGAATCTCATGAATCTCGTCACAAGAGATTGTTTCAAGAACTAGATAATCTAGGAAACTTTCCATTCTTCTCTCAAAAAAAAAGAAATGTAAAAACTGAATTTTCAATACAATACCAGTTTTGAATTTCGTTCTTGAACACTTCTAGATTTTCTTACTATTGGAGCTCCAATCGCGAGAAAAGATTTTTCTAGCTTCGCTACGCAGAATCCAGTCCGCATTGTGGTACATTTAAAAACCTTGCATTTTTCCTACAAAAAAATGAAAATTTAAAATTGAATTTCTGGTGAAAAGACCGGCTTCAGAACTCATTCCAGAACCCTTCTAGAACTCCATAATATCGAATTCACTAATTATATTGAATAAATATAATTTTAGGAATTGGTGTATGAGCACCCCGTACTTCGGCCCTCCACCCCTCGCATGCCAGGCAATTACCTACGCCAGGTCGCTCTACAAACCCACAGCCCGTCCAGGCCGATTATCGATCACATTTTTCAGGGGCTGGAACCCTAACCAGTATGAAACCACATAAAATTCAGTATTATATTCAGTCAGAGCATTATTTTCCGAAAACACAGCAATGAAACATGTCAAATTCTTTGCATAATTAGGGTCCAGAACCAATTATAATGTAGATTTGGTCCGAGAAGCCGAAATGCGAGAAATGGTTCACATCTTAGAAAGAAATTCATGGTGTTTTCCAGTAGTAGTGAATAATGTCAGAAACACGTTGAGGACTGCATCAAGCCAAAGGTGTACCATTACTTAGTTAGGCTCTGCCATATCACTCGCTCTCACACTGGCCTGCTTCTCAAGAAACAGCCTACAGGGTCATTTTGAGGTGCGAATGGGCCTCGAAGGCGTGTTTGGGGCCTCCCCCGTCTTAATGACCTTATCAGAATTACAGAGATTCTTTGTCTGCAACACATTCCCAACCATTTGTTTTTATCCAGTGATATGGGTTGAGCTGTTCTCGCACTTCTCGCAGTCATGTTAATTTTCAAATTTTCGGAAAATGCATAAACCCCTAAATTTGTATTTGTTCAGTGTAATTAGTGAATTTGGGATATTATGGAATTCTTAAAGAATTCTGGAATGAGTTCCGAGACCGATCTTCTAATCACGTATTCATTTTTGAAATTTCATTTTTGTGGAGAAAACTGGAAATTCTTACAATTTCCACATTTTTGGGACAATTCCGTGTAGTGGAGCAGAAAATACATTAAATTCGAATAGAAATCTGGAAAGAAATTCAGAATTAGTGTTTTAAAGAAAATTCGACTTTGATTTTTTCTTTTTTTTGGGAAACTTACCCAAAGTTCCCATGCATTCCATGTTTCCGAAACAATTCTACAAATGTTTCCGGAAAGTAATGCACTGACTGAATGTGATACTGATTTTTATGAGGTTTCATACTAATTAGGGTAACAGCCCCTGACAAATGTGATCGATAATCGGCCTGGACGGGCTGTGGGTTGGTAGAGCGACCTGGCGTAGGTAATTGCCTGGCATGCGAGGGGTGGAGGGCCGAACTACGGGGTGCTCATACACCAATTCCTAAACTTGTATTTATTCAATATAATTAGTGTAATTGAGATATTATGGAGTTCTAGAAGGGCTCTGGGATGAGTTCTGAAGCAGGTCTTTTCACCAGAAATTCAATTTGCGATTTCATTTTTAAGTGGAGGAAACTAAAAAATTCTTACAATTTCCTCATTTTTGGGAGATGTCCATAGAAGAGCACAAAATGTATGAAAATCGAATTGAAATCTGGAAAGAAATTCAGCATTTGTGGTCTTAATGAAAATTCGACCTTTTTTTCTTTTTTTTTTCACCAGAAATTCAATTTTAAATTTCCATTTTTGTGGAGGAAACCAGAAATTCATACGATTTCCACATCTTTGGTACAATTCTATGTAGTGGAGCAGAAAATACATTAAATTCGAATAGAAATCTGGGAAGAAATTCAGAATTAGTGGTCTTAATGAAAATTCGACTTTAATTTTTTTCTTTTTTCGGAAAACTTACCCAAAGTTCTCATGAATTCCATGTTTCCCAAACAATTCTACAGATGTTTCCGAAAAGTGATGCTCTGACTGAATATGATACTGAATTTTATGTGGTTTCATACTGGTTAAGGTTTCAGCCCCTGAAAAATGTGATCGATAATCGGCGTGGACGGGCTGTGGGTTTGTAGAGCGACCTGGCGTAGGTAATTGCCTGGCATGCGAGGGGTGGAGGGCCGAACTACGGGGTGCTCATACACCAATTCCTAAAATTGTATTTATTCAATATAATTAGTGAATTCGATATTATGGAGTTCTAGAAGGGTTCTGGAATGAGTTCTGAAGCCGGTCTTTTCACCAGAAATTCAATTTTAAATTTTCATTTTTTTGTAGGAAAAATTCAAGGTTTTTAAATGTACCACAATGCGGACTGGATTCTGCGTAGCAAAGCTAGAAGAATCTTTTTCTCGCGATTGAGCCCAATAGTAAGAAAATCTAGAAGTGTTCAAGAACGAAATTCAAAACTGGTAATTGTATTGAAAATTCAGTTTTACATTTCTTTTTTGGGAGAAAAATGGAAAGTTCCCTAGATTATCTAATTCTTGAAACAATCTCTTGTGATTGAGATTCATGGGATTCAAAGAAGGTTCTGGTATCAAAACTAAAAATTGTTCTAATAATGAAAATTAAACTTTGAAATTTTTAATTTTTTTTTTTCATTGAAAGAATATTTTTTTTGAATTCAGCATTTTGAAAATGAATGTTGATTAATATTATGCGCTCTACATGAACAGTGAAACATTCCTAGAACCTTTTCGCACTGAAAATGGAAATTAAGAGAAAATTCAAATTTCATTTGTTTTTTTCGGGAACAAAGATTGAAGATTTTCACGATTCCCACATTTTCGAAATAAATTCATATAATGAAGAAATTCAAAGGAATTCATACATGGGATCCAACGAGAAATCTGGAAAGAAATTCAAAATTTGTGGTCTCAGTGAAAATTTTCACTTTCGATAATTTATTTATTTTTTTGAAAAGTAATCGGAAAAGGTCAAGAATTCTATATTTTTGAAACAATTTCTGAACAAATTTATGCGCTATACACGAAAAACATAGAACTCGAGAAGTATTTCAGCATAAAAATTGAAATTGGTCACTTTATAAAAATACAAATTTTTGAATAATTTTTTTTGAACTGTTCATTTTTGGTGCATTTCCGTACACTGGCTGATTCTGGACATGATTTCTTCGTGTGAGGAGAAAAAACAAAGATTGCAAAGCGAATTCCTTACATGGTTGTTGAAATGCGCTCTGATACCTACCTTTTTTGAATGTGAAATCAAATAATGAACCAAATTTCAAGGCGCGATTTCCGTTTAACTTTTAATACCTGAATTCTACTCAAAGTTTTGTAATTTATCTAAAAGTAAGTCACTAATATAGAAGAACTTCGTGGTTTTTCCACATTAAAATTCAAAATTGTTAGGAAAAATGACTTTATTATTATTTTTATTAATTTTTTTCGCTGTCAAAATGTTTAAGAAGAAACACACAGAGGATGAACAAATTGCATATCAATGTTCTAAATACGAGAAAACGTCAAAGAAATCCACTTTGATAACAACACTTAAACGCCAGCCCCATTTGGACACGAGGGACATTGGATGGCTACCGTAACCCAAAAATCTTCCACCGAGTTCCATTTTGAAATTCTATGCAATCAGTAGATCGCATTTTCTGATGCTGTGATTCCGGAATTTGGCTTTCCATTTTCCGGGATTGAACCACTTTGAAGCGAGTTATTCAAAAACGACGCCAAACGGCGCGCTCCGGCGCTCTAGCGCGCCCAATGACCAAAAGATACGGGCGGTATTGTACAACACGTACGTCTGAAATAATTGCGGCTCATCTGAATTCTTTTCAGAGTATGGATTCAGACAGGCTGAACTGAATTTTTCGCCGGCTTTATTACGGGCCTAAGTACTCTGACAGTAAGTGAGGGCGGATCGCTGGCTTTTGGCGGGCGGATCGACATCCCCCCCCGCCATCCGCCCGCCAGTAGCCAGCGATCCGCCCGGCAGTAGCCAGCTATCCGCCAGGCAGTAGCCATCGATCCGCCCGCCATTAGCCAGCGATCCGCCCTCGATACCACATGTGACTTGTTCCGATCGCTCCCAACACGGTCTGCGGGACCACCCCCCCTAGCCGTGGGGACCATCCTCTCAGCTGCCAAAAATTATTCTCCGACTTCTGAGTGATCCTTCAAAGGGAACTTGAAGTCACCTTCCAGGATCGGACTCCAAATGCCAAGTGAGCATTCAATGCGATGGAACGCCTTTTATACCCCTCGGCTTGTTTACTCTGAGTATGATACTGATACCAGAAAATCCTATGTACTGCTGAGCATTGCCTTGTGCGCCCATCCACCGCGCGCGACGGACTCGCCGAGTTGCGACGGGAGACCTGCAGTGCACCCACGGTGGGGGTATCGCGTCAGTAGCGGCTGTCACTAAAATTATCAATATATTCGTTAACAATGTGCTGTCTTCAGACACGTTGCTTGCGCCATCCGTGAGCGTTATGCGCCTGCTGTGAGCGTTATGCGCCAGCATTTGAGCGCTGGCTCACCACGCTCCAGAGACTTGACGCTTGCCGCTGGTCGTTGGCTACGAACGGAGCCTTACCAATCAAATGTGCGCTTTGCGCGCACCGTAATTCGAATACTTTCCTCCTTGCATGTGTATTGGTACACAAGGTGCACACCCACGCCGCTTCGCGGCGTACTTGTAGGCGTGTGTGACTCATAGTCTAATAGATTGTTAGAAACATTACCAAACGGGAACTCAGTGGTTATCGTTCCTCGAAATTCAGTCCGGTCCCACACACTTCCCCCGGCGCTTCGAGCACCCCAGTTGGGTCCCGCACATTTTTCTTAGCGCTTGGCGCACAACCAGTTGGGTCCCACGCACACACTCCCCGGCGTTTGGCGCACTTATATTTAGGTCCAGCAAATTTTCTCGGGCGAATAGCGCACCTCCAAATGGGTCCCACACACTTGCCAAGGCGCTTGACGCACACTCAGTTGAGTCCAGCATGCTTTCTTTGGCGCTTGGCGCACTCCCACTTGGGTCCCGCACACTCTGCGTCAACGGTCACCAGTCAACTCTTAGCCGCTTTTAATATGTATGATATTTTGTGACGGATGGCTAGTTGTATTTTTCTTGCTAATGAAATGGTTCAATACAGAGAATTCACGTCTTTCATTTCCGATCCTTTCCACTCTACATAGGCGGATCAGGTGTGAAATCATCTTGAAATTGCTGAATAACCTTTGTTGATCAGGTTGTTAATATGAGCATTAGGAATTATGTTCAAATGTTGTTATTGTTCAATGTATGTATACTATGAAGTCTTTAAATTATGTCGCCTTCTAGTGCTGAAATAAATTGTGTTGTGCTTTGCATTCGTTTTTACCATACAAGGTGCGTTCGCTGACCCTATAGGGATAGTTTGTATTGTTGACCTTGGATAGGGACTGAACATGAGTAATAGAAAAGATAATGGTGCATCTTGTATGTCTAGACCTTGTCTAGACGCGCACTGTTGATATACGACTCGAGATCGATCTATTACTGTCCAGGTCGAGTCAGCTAAGGAAGGTTCTAAGAAAGCGGCCCTTCCTATGCTTCTTTGGCTGGCGCAACATAGACAAATCACGTAAGCAGCGCAATATCTGCCTTGCCGTATTCCAGAGAACAGGATCCCTTGAGTGTTTAAATTTTTTCCCAGCTGTTTCTTTTTTCGCTAATTTTATGATTCTGTTGCATTATTTTTGCTGCGAATCTTAGCACTACTTGAATATAATGGAAATACTCGTTTTTAGTAGCAGCTAGTGTTGCAGAAAATGGACAACAACTCTGAGGACGCGGTACGATACGAAAAAGCTATTCTACGAAGTTCCTCAAAGTGTACTGCATCATTTACCAATACCAATAACATTTCTACCGAAGATAATGCGAAAGAATCATGAAAAATGTACAAAGAAGAAATGGGTTGGTGACAAAAAATAAACGAATACTGTTTTCTGGATTACGCTAAGGCAGATGCTGCGTCGCGTACGTTATTTTTCTCCCTTCGCAAACAATCGCTCCCTTCCACACTCTCCAGATCGAGGGAGCCAATGAATAGTTCTTCCGAACAAGCGTTTCCTCCGCGCCAGAGATGCGGAGGGAGCGCTTGTTTGGTTGAAATATTCATTGGCTCCCTTGATCTGGAGAGTAGAAGGGGGCGATTGTCTGGGCAAGGAAGGATTCGTGGGGGCAATTATGGGGCGGAACTAGCATAGCATAAGGATGGCGAGTGGGACGGCGCGTTAATCGCCCCTCTGAATCCATACTGTGCTCCACAATAGAACACAATCGCCCCGCAAAATACACTTGGAGCGCACTTGTTGTTGGGCTCCAAGTCTCTATGTGGTGGGCTACACGCGAACTTTTGCCAGAGTCTGTGTTGTGGCCAGCGCAGTGTGGTAACACTGCTCAAAGTGATCCCTTAGGTAACTACGACCATACTCATAATCAACATGGAGAGTTCTTTCCAATTAGGAACATGAACATGCCCACTCCCTGAGAAGTTGTATAGAGTTAAAACAGCCAATCGATCGTCACCCATATCACACGGAATACCTTGAAGGCAGTGTTCGCGATCAAAACAGTTCAGATTATCGACGTAAATTGAATGACGCGCGGCTCACTGAAACAATAATGCTGAAAAAAAGGCTAAGAATGAGCACAAAATATCCCTGTACGGCCCTAAACTTTAATGTCCGCTCACGCCACGCCCACTTCCTCAACGGCTACCGATAAAAGTGTCTAACCTGAAACCCACTATAAGAAGGCAACCGATTATCAAACGGGTACGCTTTGTTGGGCGAAGTGGATTGTAACCTCCTTAGGGAGCGGTTGAAAGGAGTGTGCGTGGCGTGAGCGGAACACCCATGTTTATGACCGCACAGATCTTTTCGTACTCGTTCGTAGCCGTTTTTTCCGACATTGCTTGTATTAAATTTCCGACTTCTCACACTGAAATGCGTTTCCATGAACTCAAACTTGACTAGCCCTTTCCATAGAAAATCAGTTGTTTTGGTATTGGACGAAGACTTATATTTTTCAAATGCTGAGCGGCGATGGTTTGCCAAAAATTAAGCGAAATGGGAAATATGTACCTTTTCTCCACGAAAAGCACAATGCTCACCGAATTCAAAGCCGACAGTTCTCAGAAACAACTTTCCGAAATTGAACACTTCCATAAAATTTTCACGACAATAATTTAGAAAGAAGAAAAATTTTCAAAAAATTGTAAAATCGTTGTTTCTTTGTTTCTTGGAAGAAAAGAAATCACCATTTAGAGGAAGATAAATAAATGATGAGTACTCTGATGTTTCAATTCCGTTTAACCCTGGACATTTCTCTAAACAGTGTGAATTTCAGCGACTTAAGAATAATTTGACGAGAACTTCTTTCTTGGAATACCTGGATATAACTTTTTGTCCAAAGAAGTAATAATTCGTCTTTCGAGACGAGAGAAACATATTATCACGCCTAATTCACATCTCTACAGTCACGAAACCGAGTGAAAATCAATTCTTGTTCAAGGCATAGAGAAACTCTGTGTCAAGAAAGGTTTTTGGAGACTTACATTCACTACAGACCGAGGCCAGTGTTGAACGGCCCTTGCAAACTCGTGCCAGATACGAGGACGGCTAGGGTGGGCATGAGACAGCCCGTAGAAGTAGCATCATTTCCTTCAACTGTGGTGAAGATCAATGGATTTAGTCAAGGATGAATCAGCCGTTGTAGATGTGAGTGAGCCTCAATGAGGTCTCTATTTTTGATGGGTCGACCCAGCGCTGCTGCTGAGCTCGACACATTCCCTGCGGGAGAAGGGTTATGAGAAAGAAAGGAAAGATCTTAAATGAAGAGCTGCAATTGGGGCAAGAACAGCGGCAGTTGGGGCCAAAATGAGGAGCAGCAGTTTGGGAGACGACTGGAGCAGTTGGGGCGACTGTAGCAGCACGTGGGGCCACTATACGAGCAGCAGTTGGGGCAACGATTAGAGCAAGAGGACACAACGTGCTGCCCTGGGCATCAGTTGGGGGAACGAAAGGGGCATACACCTCGACGAGTAACTGCGTTAATAATCCCCTCGTGCTGCCTCACTAAGCCGCGAGTATCTGAGCTATAGCAACCTTGTCGAGCGCGAAATCTCAATTCGCTGAAATAAACGAGAAAAAAGCTAGAAATAAGGCGACCACGCGCCCTTGAAAGAAAAAATGGGTAACGCCCACTGCCAGGTTTCCGACCTCAATAGGGAAGAGACGCGCGAATGATTTTATTCAAAGCCTATGTTCTTCGATTTGTTTTCGGGCTGGCTTTATACTGTGGCCCGCTACAGAACGATGACTGCCAATAATGAAAAATACAGGCTCGAGACAACTCAACCGAGATTTTCTAGCGGTTTAAATCGAAATTTTTGAGGAGCCGTAACTCCGTTCGTAGTGAGTTCTGAGCGATTCTGAAGACGCCATCGTGATCAGCGTGAAATTTTCTCTAAGATAGGCAGAAAAACGGAAAATCGATTCTGAGGTTGGACTGCGTCTATAAAGACAATGTTCGCGATGGGAGAAGTTCTCGAGAAAACTGCATAGATCTGTTTTGTTCGAGGAGAGCTGAAGAACTGCGAAGGTTGGGCTGCGAGAAACGCGCTAAAAAGGTGTTATCGAGGCACAAGGATGACAACTCGTACACAGGTGCTCTACGCCGCCCAGAAATTCTGTGACGTTCACGACAAATAATATATCAGTTCTAGAGCATAAAGATTTTGTTCACAGAAAACGAACACAAAGTCTTAGTGTAAATTATATTTGAACAATAAAACTCGGAGAAGGCCGAGTCGACGATCAGAAGTCTTAAAATTTGATATAGGCTTTTTCTGCAATTTTTAGCATTTTTCTGCCCCTGGCTCTTGCGGCACGTCTACAAGTGGTGAGATTTCAAAATCGATCAATAGCAGACCCGACGCGGAAGCGAACGGCACCGAAACGCCAGTGTACATGTAACGAAGCCCTAACTAATATAATAGGGTCCGACCGCGCCAGAGATGAAAGAAGAACGGCGGTAAACTGTGAAGAACAGCCAAAACCAGGACCTGTCAGCGTTAGACGGTTGTGAGCGTGGACGAGTTTCCCCGCTGTTTTCGAATTCAGGAACCACGAAATCAGGGTATGCCGTTCTGTTTCGCCGCGAAGTGAACGATGAACGATGGGAGTTTCTAGAGATGCGATTAAAATGAGGTCCTTGACATGCGTAGCGCAGGACAAAAATAATATGGATTGTATTTTTTCCAGTTCGTATACTCAAAAATGTACTCAAGAAATTGGGAAGTCTACCATGTTATTTGAAAGCCTCAACAAGTTTTTGAACCTCCCATCGTTAAAGCGTGATGCACCGTTTCTGCCCAAATCATGCAAGGCGTCGACCAAACAAGAAAGATTTCTAGCAAATATGTAATATGTGCTGTCAAACCCTCGTATGTAGTTGTAGGTATTCGTACAAAATTCATTGTTTTTTGTTTGAGTTCACACAACTCTCTGGACAAGAATATTACTAAACCCCGAAAAGATGGAGAAAGGAAAAATACGGGAAGCAGGGCGCTGACCGTTTGAGCCGATTGGAAGAAAGACTGAATTCGTTGTGATCGGTTCATCCTCGTTTTCACATAATGCACGAATTCTTCAATTCGGCCAGACAAATGTGTGATCCGAGCTCCATCCTCTGGATCGCAGCTAGCTCCTAGTTCGACCAAACGGGCCTTGTGAGTCTGCAGAAAATTTTTATGAACAAATCTATGACAGGTTTTCCATTGGCATCTTCAACAACAAAGGTGCTAACTGCGATAACCCACATTTCCCTCGTCCAGCAACATCTTGAAGCCGGTCTCGTTCACTGCCTTCACACGGCGCTCGGCGTGCGTCAGCCATTGTTCGATCATCTAAAACCGCCTACGTTTCTCTCAGTAATCTCCACACCAACCGTCTACCTGCAATTCGTCGCTAGTTGAAGCTAGGGATAGCTTCGATCGTTCATTTTTCCATATTGTGTCCACCCGTTCCCATTCAGAGGCGACCCTTAATGGATATTCGATTAACATGTGATCTTAAATTTTATGTGATTTCAATGCGACGGTTGTTGGAGGTCACAGTGAATGAATTCTTTGGCCGTGACATTTTGAACTAAATTGAAGTTTACACCACCATCAATAAATGTTTCGTTTAGGACACACTCTTCAGGCAAGGAGAGCTCACCGCAACATATTTTTCTCTATCAGTACACACGATGATAGCATCTCTTGAGCTCGTTCAGGGTTATCCCCTATAGGGCCAAGAGCTCGTATTTGGCTGATCACTGACGATCCAAAGTCCATCGCTTGTGCGGTAGTGTCGATGAGCTCTAAACACGAGTACGTCGTATACACATACACCAATCTTGCTGGAGAATGATCGAACCTGTCCAAGCGACCCATACAAACGACAACGTTTTTCCGATAGACAATTGCCCTGCTGTTTTCAAAATGCGCATTCAGCTGTCCGAGGAAATGATTGAGAAATATGAGTAGTTTTCTTTCTAAATGTGTGGGGGCATCTATCGAACAGAATGACCCGAGGGGGTAAATTGAGGTGTTGATTACGAATCAGAGCTTCTTTCGTCAATTTAGAACAAATCTTGAAGTCTGGCCGATTCAGAAATATCTTTACGAGAAGTTATAAAATGCGAGAAATGTTGGATGAGAGTGCGAAATGAGGCACACTCTTCAGTAAAAGCTCTAAAACCTGAAATAGCGTTGCTGAGAAAACGCAGTGAAATGTCATAGTGGGAACTGAACATTTCGTTTGCGAAGTGAGTAGCGAGACGCTAGCTATACGGCCATAACGCCATTCATTATATAGTTCGATTCGGTAAGGACTGTACGCTGCCGAAATTTTGAAGGCTTTCAGCACAAATCATAAAATTTCATGGAGGTCCCATAACGAATCGGATGACGGTCATAAGCTGTATCTCGATAAGCTATATCGATTTAATCTCGATCCCTAATGAGCCTGGATAACGTTCAATAGAGAAAGCGTTGCCATTTGATTAGGTCTGGTGAGATGGTCTCAAAGGCAGCAAGCACGTTCGCAAACATGGTCGATATGACAGCATAGATAGGCTCGCACGACCCCTACCAAATATTCGATTGTCAACGAATTTTGAAGCACTGAAAACTATTCACGACAAAAGTATTCACATGAATAAGGGATGGCTTATAAGTGAGTATGAAATACTTTCCGGATTTTTTCATCTGTGATGCGCGGAGCCGCCGTCATATTGTCCCGAAAAAGAATCACGGTCAGTTAGGACAACGGAGAAATCGTTTACTCGGAGGATAGTCCTTGACGAACTCAGCAGGAAGGAATGGTGTTGAAAGATTTATGTAGTTACAGAGGTTTCCAAGTGGACCACATCTCTTGCTCCATGGCTGCAGTGGAACCCGCCGACAACACCTAGAATTATCCGCATTCCCCGAGCCCAGCTTAAGATTATTACCACCTTTGAAAAGCTATCACAATGACGCAGTTCTCGAGGAGCATGATAGTTTTGGGCTTTAGAGACCACACTACTTTCCTTTCCAAAAAAAACCTCACACTTGAAGCTGCCACCCTTAAGAAAACACTTCATGGAGAAAGCTGCGCTGCCGTAGAAGCGGAAGCATTCAGGTACTCTGCCAACGCGTAGCTAAATGCCTCCAAGGGCGCGGCCTGAAACGCCGCCCCATTCCATGTAGCGGTAAACCACGGGTTTTGGCTACGATAGAAACCCGCATATTCTTGTGTCAAGGCTACAAGGGTGCAAATTCTGCGCGTATTCTACGTAAAAACAGAGGCTAAATTCGAAACATTGATCTCTTTGACGCTAAACCCGTATATTCTCGCAATAATTTTGTAGCGAGAATCTACGGATTTAGCGACAGCCTGTGTTTAAATGCAATCACAAACCCTACGCGGAACGCAGGGATGCCATTAGGAGCAGTGATGGCCCAGTCAACCCACGGATAACTTGACACTCTGTGGGTGGTCGTGGAGGGTGACCCCGTGTCGCTCTCTGGAAGACCTTGCTAGGAATAATTTTGGCCGCTGGGATGCTGCAGGCCGTGGGGAAGAAACGGCGATGCGCTCGATCGCAGCGGGGATCGCCTTTCTAGTACAGATCAAGACTGGGTGGGTCGATCGACCCAGTGCTGGAACGAGAACAGGCGTAGAATATGCGGGTGCTGTAGCGAGAATTTACGTAGAATATGCGGGCGTTGTAGCTAAAATTTCACCAACTGAGGCTAAACTTTCCGTAATTTACGTAAATTCTCGTGTCAAAATTAGACTAGATGCCTCCTAAACCCTGGGCATCTCTAGTTTCCGTGTGAGGCATCTAGCTACGCTTTGGCGGAGTATGATCTTCTAGTAGAACATTGGGATTTTCTCGAATGCTGTCATCGTGGATGATTTTCAATGCTTTAAACTTCGTTGACGACAAGGCGGGGGCCACGCGGCCCTATTTATGGTGTTATTTCGACATTGTTGGTGAGGTTGTGTGCCGCCTTTATGTCCCGTAGTTAATGGAAAAATTTTAAATTGTACCGTTCATCATGGACTCGGTTTTCTTGGAGAAGATGGAGGCGTCCTGTGTATTTCCTGCTCTAGCAGCCTTCATCAACGCTTGTGAAGTGGTCTCCACTAACTGAAAAGCCATTTTACTTGTTGTGATTATTTCGGTTGCCGTAGAAGTTACTATGCAGGTTCAGAAAAAAACGAGTTCATCATTATTTAATGAATTTCTTGCGCACAGACGTTACCCCCTTCCTGAAAAAAATCAATTCAGGTTGACAAATGAGCCACATTCCGGTCGTCGGCGATTATAAATCCTCCAATCTAGGTCTCAACTACTCCAGCATTCATAAAATGATCGATCAATGTTGACACTGAATCATGTCAGGGCTGACATTCTAAAAAAATGAGTTTTTGGTGGTTCTTAGGCGGTGTGTGTGTGTGTGTTCCCAGCGCATCCAGAAAATTATCTGGTAGAGAGCACGTCAATGGCAATGTTCGCAATAAGTATCGTTCTCGTGTTTCTTCTGTGGAATAGGGAATAGGGGAAAAAATTTATGGAGAGCCACGATGAAATCTGCTCTGGGAAAAACAACGAAATCTGTATTGCAAATAGAAAAGGCTCCAGTAAAGCGAGTAGTTGAATTCTACATAGGACTGACTTTAAACTCAGCGTTTACAATAATCTTCAATTTCTATAACGAATGCTTAGCCCCCGGATAGAGCTGAAATGATCAAAACATTGGGAAAACGCACTACCGTACCGAGCAAATTTTCTGCAAAAAAGGCGTTTCGCGACGTTTTTTGCGCTCACAAAGCACCGCATCGCCATAACCCACTTCGAAATTGACCAGATCAGTTTTTCAGATACTTTTCGTGCTCATCTCAGTGAGGCGAATTCGATGGTATGTATGTAAAGGAAGTCTTTTTAAGTTCGATATTTGGTCTAAAGATGTGTTTCTTCTTCTCAAACTCACGTGGACCACGGGTCAAAACATGACAGATTTCTGCTATCGTGACCGTCTGATCGGCTCATTACGAGGGAGTTAGATGCGGAAATATGCAATTTTCGATAAACTTCTGGAGTTTGATTTATTATTCAGTAAAACTATGGTATACGATTCTACCTAAGCAATCCATAAATGACTTCAAAATCAAAATCGGATCACTTTGAAGCAAGTTATGGCAATGCGGCGCTTTGTGAGCGCAAAAAACGCCGCAAACGCTTTCTTTGCAAAAAATTTGCTCGGTACTGTGGAAGTACACGAAGGCCCTTAGGCTCCATCCATACGTGACGAGAGCGTGCGATTACGCAAAACCGATGGTCATCGTGGGCACACGATTCGCTAGCATAGGTTCGTTGGGGTGGAGACAGCGATCCGAGAGGTGAAGGTTGTTTAGGATACTTGAGTGAGGAATGGTGTAGGTTCCCTATAGACTTGCAACTTCAAAATTTGACGCTTTCTCAATCCTCTTTTTTTGCATTCAGTATATTTTTTTAATCATTAATTTTGGAACATTTTTTTCGTTAGCTGACCTCCTTTTGAAATTCACTATTCTTAATGAAGTGATCTGCCTAGGTCATCAAAAATTTCCTTTGAGCTGCCTTGGGGTCAAATTTTTTTTCGGAAAAGTTTTCCAAGCGATTCTTAAAAAACTACCCATTCTTCGCTCAAGAAAATTTTGTCCTTTAAAACGAATCTCTGAACGGAGCTGTTTCTAAAGTCTCCATGGAATTTGGCGTCGAATAATGTTCACATTTTGAGAAAAACACGTTTCCAGTCTCTCAGCCCGTTTCAAATCATGAAGTAACGTTTTTTTTTACCAAAAGCAATCAGTTTTTCGTCCATAACTTTTTTATCCTAGAAGATAGCCCATTGGCGAAGGTTGTTTTTGGAATCACCATTAAATTCTGCATCGAATAGCGTTTTCATTTTTAAAAAATACGTTCCCCCTCTACCAGCCGATTTCAGTTTATAAAGTGTATTTTTTTGCCTGAAATTATCGGTTTTTCGTCTATAACTTTTTTTTTGCTTGGAGATAGGCCTCTGGTGAAGGTTGTTTTTGGAATCATGATGGAATTCTGGTTCGACTGGTGTTTCAAGTTTAGAAAAATATTTTCTCGATCCTTCAGCCTAATTCATTTTACGAAACACCGGTTTTTCGCCTATGACTCTTTAACCGTTAAGATAGGGTTTTGGTGAAGGCTGTTTTTGAAATCTGCGTAAAATTCGGCGTCGAATGATATATCGGATTCCTAACTTTGCTGGTGCCATAAGTCAGCCAGGCCGGTGAATCCGAGCCCCGTTGTAGGCTCCAGGAGAACTCTGCGTCTCCTACTTACACCATAGAGGCGAGAGCAGCCCATGGAGATAACTATGGAGCTCGGCTACACCAACCTGGCTGGCTTATGGGGAGAGCAAAGTTAGGAACCCGATATATCATTCGACGCAGAAGTTTACGTAGATTTCAAAGCAACCATCACCGAAGGTCCATCTGCAAACACAAAAAAGTTATGGACGGAAAACCGGTAACTTCAGACGAAAAAAATGCACTTCATAAACTGAAATCGGCTGGTAGAAGGGAAACGTTTTTATGGAAACTGAAAACGCTAGTCGATGCAGAATTTTATGAGGATTCCAAAAACAACCTTCACCAAAGGGCTATCTTTTAAAGGGTTCCCCACATCACCAGCCCAGGCGTGAAGGTTGGTGGAGTACATGGCTCCACCCAACGAAGCTATGTTCGCTAGCCGCTCATAGGCGCTTCTTCTCCCCTCGCCCGCACGCCTCCGCGCTCTTGCGCCAGCACCACGAAGCAAGCAGCCAGTTACAAGCTTACTGCTCCATCACTGAAGCAGGTGGCATTAAACCTGTATCAAAACTACTTAATTATGCGGGCACGGGCTGCTCCAGCGTTGAGGAGCGCCGAGAGGCGCACAACAGCGGGAACGCCTGCTCTCCCCACGTATGGACGCTGCCTTACTTTCACTCCGCTCCCATACTCTCAGTCACTTCGTTGGGTGGAGCCATGTACTCCGCCAACCTTCCTCCCTGGGCAGGTGAAGTGGGGAACCTTCACCATTCGGAAAACGGGTGACAACCGGTGAAACACCCCAAAAAAGATTGAAAGTGACCCAACACTCACGCAAGTCATTTTCAAGATTGGGTGGGTGTCACTGCCGGTTTTTCGGCCATAACTTTTTTACCCTGAAAGATAGCCCTTTGGTAAAGGTTGTTTTCGGAATCCCCATAAAATTCTGCATCAAATAGCGTTTTCGGTTTTGAAAAATACGTTCCCTTTCTACCAGCCGATTTCAGTTTATAAAGCGCATTTTTTCGCCTGAAATTATCGGTTATTCGTCCATAATTTTTTTTTGCGCTTGAAGATGGACCTTTGGTGAAGGTTGTTTTTGAAATCTACGTAAAATTCGGCGTTGAATTACATACCGGGTTCCTTACTTTGCTTGCTCCATAGGCCAACCAGGTCGGTGGAGCCGAGCTCCATAGTTACCTTCTATAAAACGTCGTAATTCACTTCATTCGAGGCGCGAGCGGCGCGCGCGACACCTCTGCCTCCGTCTGCCCCCGCTCTCTCACTGTCTCTAACCTCCGCTCCGCACCAGCATGCGTAGGAACCATGTGAATTTCGCCGTTTTACAGCCAGTATCTCCATAGGCTGCTCTCGCCTCTAAGGTGTAAGTAGGAGACGCAGAGTTCTCCTGTATGGAGCCTACAACGGGGCTCGGCTCCACCGACCTGGCTGACTGATGTGGCCAGCGAAGTTAGGAACCCGATATATCATTCGACGCAGAATTTTACGCGGATTTCAAAAACAACCTTCACCAAAACCCTATCTTCAACGGTTAAAGAAAATATAGGCGAAAATCGGTGTTTCGTAAAACGAATTAGGCTGAAGGATCGAGAAAATATTCTTTCAAACTTGAAACACTAGTCGACGCAGAATTCCATCGAGATTCCAAAAACAATTTTCTCCAAATGTCTATCTCCAAGCACAAAAAAGTTATGGACGAAAAACCGATAATTTCAGGCGAAAAAAATGCACTCTATAAACTGAAAACGGCTGGTAGAAGGGGAACGTATTTTTTGAAACTGAAAACGCTATTCGATGTAGAATTTTATGGGAATCACGAAAACAGCCTTCGACAAAGGGCCATATTTTAGGGTGAAAAAGTTATGGACGAAAAACTGATTGCTTTTGGTGAAAGAAATGTTACTTCATAAATTGAAATCGGATGAGAGACTGGAAACGTATTTTTCTCAAAATATGAACATTTTTCGACGCCAAATTCCATGGAGACTTTAGAAACAGCTCCGTTCAGAGATCCATCCTAAAAGGCAAACATCTTATGAGCGAAGAACCGGTAGTTTTTCAATAATCGCTTGGAAAAATTTTGACTCCAAGACAGCTCAAAGGAAACTTTTCATGACCTAGGCAGATCATTTTATTAAGAATAGTGAATATCAAAAGGAGGCCATCTAACGATAAAAATTGTTTCCACAAAAAAGAGGATTGAGAAAACGTCAAACTTTGAAGTTGCAAGTCCATAGGGAAACTTCACCATTCCCCACTCAGCTATCCTAAACAACCTTCACCTCTCGGACCACTGTCTCCACCCCAACGAACCTATCTATGCTCGCAGTGTAGCTGATTGCAGTGATGATGAAATCTCTTGCGGACACGTCCGTGTGGCAGGCAGTGTTCGCAAGTAGAGGTTCATAGGAGACAGTCCCCAAAGAGCACTCAAATACCGGAGAAAAACTGTTTAGAGAAATCTCTGAAAAAATTAATTATGCCTGTTTGTGTGTTTCGGGAGACTGCGGAAAACGCATCGAGCCTGACGTCGGGGAAATGGTTTCGCACTTCAGAATTCTTAGGTAAGTGGCTTTGCTTTTTGTTTCCTGTACCAAAAATTCTTTAAAAACAAGAGGGGTCAATATACATGCTGGGATGTCAGAACCTCTCGCGACGAAGAATATTCGAGAATTCGATGCCTGTTCCTACGGTAAAACGAACACAGGACAACTGTTATAGGACGCGGTCCGAGTGACCCGATGGGTGGGCAGGACCGCGGGATTTTGACCCACTTCCTCCCGTTTTTCGCCGTCCTTTATTCATCGACTTGCTTAGATAGAACAAAAGATCACGTTTCTGCACAGAAGTAGGGAGTTTTTCTTCGTAAACACTGCCTTTAAGGCCCTAGTTTTACACCAGCGTTTCGCCGCCGCTGGCTTCCGCGGCATGTCTGCTATTGGTCAGTTTCGAGATCTGACCAATCGCATACGTCCTGCGAAAAGCAGCGGCACCGAATCGCAGATGTATAACTAGTAGGGTCTAAAAAATCTCTACTCTCTGCCACTACGTTTTTTTTTTCGTCGGACCCAAACTAAGCCTGTTTTGCCTAAAATATTCTTCCATTTTCGATTGACCCTATTTTTCACCGATGACAGCCACTGAGAACATTTTCATACAACAGGACAACTAGGCCAGACCTGAAATAAAACGCTTTGGTGGGTTTTTTTCGTTTCTTCGCAGTTTGGGTAACAGTTGCTGACCTTTTGATTGAGAAACTCGTGAACGAAGGTCATCGTGAGCACTGCTTTTAACAAATTCATACTGAAGTTTATGAGAGAAAGCGACCACTTTGTGGACACCTGTGTTGAAAAGTCTCAAAAGCAGAGTAGATACTGGCAGGTTACCAAGCTATTAAATGGAAGAAAGTTCTTGTCGAAAAAAACATCATTGTATCATTTCACCAATGCTCTATAAAAATGGGCAAATCGCTACTCCTGAGATATTTGAACCACTTCGCACGAACCTACCTTCTCGTGACGCTCAGCTAGTCGGTAGAAAGTGAGCGTTTCTCGCAAAAGATATCCTCGGAGAACAACCTTTTTCTGAAGCCCTCGCCAAGCCTAGAATCACCACCTTTTAAGCACTTGTACATTTTCTGAGCGGTGCCCTGCAAATCACCTCCTTGAGACCTTTCGCCATATTCTCGTACACTATAGCTTCCTTGGCTTCTTTTTCAGAGCTAAGCCTTTCCGTTCGAGACAAGAGTGCCGCCACCTCATCCTCTTTACCCTGAAACAACACGATATGTCGAACAAGAGGATTTTGTTCACTTTCTGGAAATCAGCAATTGTCTGGCAAAACATTAGCTAATGACATTTTCTCAAATTTTGGAAAATGAAAAAATTAGAAAATCTTTCATGAAAAATAAAATATTAAATAAAAAATAAGCAGATCATGGCCTCTCTCTATTGCAAAAGTGAGGGCGGTGGGGTTTCACTCGACACGTAGCCGGGACAATTCCTTTTACAGACGGAGCTCCTCTTTTTCTGAGCTTACAAGGTACTTCAATCCTCCAGATATTAGTTGTTTTGCCCTCTAATCAACTTTCAAAGTTTCTGCAGTAGTATCTCTGAACTTAAAACAATCTAACATCAAGTTTTAGTTTCACGTAGTTCCTGAGGTGAAAAAGTTACGTAGTCCGTATTTTCATTTTGGTAAGCCCCTGTTATACAGTTCACCTCCGCACTGCCGTTCAGTCCGCAAAGTGCACGCTGATTGCGAAATCGTGCTGCGGCGCGGTTGCGAGTATCCTCAGACAGGGATGTAGGATCACCCGGGCGGTGGGATCACTCGGGCACCAAAGGCAAAAACCGCCCGGGTGATCCCACATCCCTGTCTGAGGATACTCGCAACCGCGCCGCAGCACAATTTCGCAATCAGCGTGCACTTTGCGGACTGAACGGCAGTGCGGAGGTGAACTGTACATGCACCGGCGGAATAAAAAGGTCTCGCGATGACAGTACCGCAGCTTGTCGTTTGGATTGGGAACGACATGATATTGCGCGGGGTAGGTCCCACAACGACCCAGTAGACGGGACGACGGCTTGCTTGACAGCTCGGTTCGGCTTTCGGCCGCGGTTTTCAGTGACAAATGTTCCTTTTAGAGTGCCTTAGCACAAAGTGTTCACAAGTGAGAGCTGTCCTGTCGTTTCCGCAGCGTACCGCATGTGTATTACCGAGGCCTAAACGAAGCAATTGAATCGGAACTAACCGCAAGTCGTTTCATGAGGTCTTCGTGAATGTTAAGAAGATTGACGGCTTCTCCAGAAGTCTCACCGATTTCCAAAAGGCCAGGCTTCATTTCGTCAATCCGCAGCTCCACATAGCCGACAGACTAAAATCGAGAAATTACAAGCATTGAGATCGAAAGGCGTCGTTTGTGTTGGCAGTCATCCCGCGCTCTAGGAACATTTTCTCGTTTACAAGGTTTGATACCGAATATCCGGGACTTTCAGGCATAGAGCTTCCTGAGAACTTTTTTTCGGTGTGTTCTTTCAACACACGCAGTGCCGTTTAAAAATAATTAGCAAATGATCTGATTTTCCGGCGCACTGTTGTAGGCAGTAGGCACAGTTGAACAGCTTCTCTACACAACATTTTGCAAAAAATAGGTGTCGACACTGCCTATTTTGTGGAAACGTTACTATACGGGAGCAACATTGTGGAGTATGAATAGGTCCTTATCGGTTGTCAATAATCAGCACTGTTGCACTCCTTTTGGTACCCTTAAAGCTGAGAAATTCCAAAAAATTAATTCGGTGCTGGAGGACCGCCTCCTCCAGCTTGAAAAGGATTTGTCATTGGACAGGTCTCAGCACTGGGTATGCGGGGATGCAACTTTTTGAAGCCAGCATTCAACATAAAAAATTGCATCAAATTTATGGCATCAAAGGATTGCAGCTAATAGTACTCAGAACTGACGGACAATTCAATTGAATTGAAGGAATAATGGTTGTTCTCGTATTGGAATGGAAGTGAACGCCTACTCAGAACTTCCCAGACTAGCTTGTTGCGTCTAATCAGCCCGATTCCTTGTTACATGCGTCTTTACAGGGTTGGAAACGTCACTTCTTGTCACTTGCACGTTTGAAAGACGGAAGTAACATTCGAGGGGGCGTGTATGGTCCATAACCACTCCATTTCACCTTACCCGGATAAGTTCATGTGTTTAGCTGATAAGAAAACCTTCTCAGCTTTTCATTTTGTTCGTGATCCTGCTAACTATATTTGCTTTATTCTCCTTCTGCCTCTGTGTATGTGTGTACGTGTGTATTATACTTGGGCACTTCGAATATTCGAATAATCATATAATTGAATTTTCGGAGCAGTCTCAGGATGTATTCTAGTTTTTCGTGTTCCCTTAAGTTGATCTAGGGTTAACGCTCCCACAATTGCAGACAGAGCAGATTTTTGCTGATTAAAATAATTGCAATTAACAGTTATTCGAAATTATTCGAATATTCAAATAAATTTGGAGTAAGCAATGGTTTCAGTTTCATGGAAGGGTATAATCCCACTCTCTCACAAATCGAGAGAACCTTGTCCCCTGTCCGTATTTCGATAAAGACCTCAGACCTTCTGCTAGCGATCAATTTCTCGTCGGTAAGCCCTCCATTTCATCCTGTTCGGATAGGTTCGGCCATTTTTTCGATTATTTTACCTTTCCCTATTATGTGGTTTTACGATTCACGTCCAGATTTCCATATTTTGGAGTTTAAGCCACCCTATTTATGCCTAAAACTGTAAAAATTGGTGCTCTGAATTCAAATAAGCGGCCAGTTCTGCAGTTAACGCATGCAAGCAATTGAGTTCGCAATCATTTCGTCATATATGTGACTTGTTGTGCAGTCACGAGTGCGAAGCTACTGAATTCACGGTGTTGGAAGTACAGTACCCCGGAGTAATTTTTCCTGCGTACGGGAGGAAAAGTAGTTTGAAATCAATTGGTTGCCCTGTTTCGCTGCAGACTTTCGGTGAAAATGAGTGTGTGGGTTTCAAATTAACGTCCAAGTAAGTATTTTTCTCAAAACCCTTCTTTGAATGCTCCTTTGGACCACAGGGGTTAGACCCTCACTGCGGCCCGAAGAAGCATCTCCTTATACAAATTCTCGTCCCTCAATGCGGACAATAGTGATAGCAGGCAGCGCCAGACCTTAGAGAAGATGGCCTAGCTGAATAAAAATAGTTGACGCCTGTTCCCCGTTCATCAAATCGCGCGTTCTCAAAAGCGGGCTATGTGCTCGCGTGCATGAATCCACGTGAGCTCGCGTAGATATGCACTGTCTTTTAAGTGCACGTGTTTTCATATACACACGAGCAAACGTGTCTGTGCGTGTGCTTTCGCGCGCTTGTGTCCACAAGCGCGCAAGGACGAGCTCGCGTCTGTGTAGGCGTGTGGACTTGCTTAAATGCGCGTGTATGTGCATAATATATGTGATTGCGTGCGAAGTGGCCAGTAGCGCGAAGCATGGAGCTGGTCTGAGTGCGCTTAGGTTCCCGCTTGGGACAACTTGAAGAAGCGCAGGGAAGTGCTTGCATCCGTTTACTGCATCGACTAGGCTCCCAAATGCCCCATTGGGGTCAGACGGCGTCAATTTCTTGATCTTACAGAATTCGCAACTTGTCTGGTAGATTACAAGACTTTTCTGGTGAATCAAGGAGAAAATGTGTAGAGTGTCTGATAATGTAAATGAATCATCCTAATCTAAAGATGCCGGAGAATCCTCCAGGGGTGCGTTCCAAGAACATTCCCAAGGCAAAACGCGTTCATGCAAACGAAGCCACGGCCACGTGAGAGCAATTTTCAGTTATAATTCGCACCCATGGAAAGCAAAGTTGTTCATGGGAAGGTTGTTTTTCCTCCCACGGCGTCGTGGGAACGTTCTTGGAACGCACCCCAGTTAATTTTCCGTAAACTAGTGCTAATTTCACATTCGCCAATGATTGCTAAACAATTTCTGGCTAGGCTGTGGTACATTTCGGATCCTAGATGAGTTCAGTTGATTTAGCGTCTTCTCGAGTCTTCGTCATTGCGACGTATAAGAAGGCCAATATCGCGGTAGAAGTGTCACTTCATGCTGACATATTTAGTATGATATTGGTCACATTGAGAGTTGACTTCTTTCTTCAGTAGTCAAGGAAAGAAATCGTTAGGAAAAATTCTCAACCTCTAGAGCGAATTTTCGCAGAAGCGTGAAGGAATCTGATGCAGCAGCGGTGCTCCCTACTGTGCTCGATCCGTACCTGAGAGTGGAACCCACTGGATCGCCGTCTTCGACATTGTCTTAAAAGCATGACCCGGTAGGAATATGCGGGTTTCTAATATTTTGTTCTTTCTGTTCACTCATGTTCATTTCACTGGTAACATTGTGTTGCATGTTGTCTTGTAGAGCATTTGAATGCCTTCATGATTTTGTTTTCACCCTCTTCAGGGTTCATGTGGTTGAAAGCCGATGTATTTCTTGTTCATCACCCATATGGAAGAATTCCTAATAAAATGTAACTCTTGTCTCCATGGATTGTGTATTATATCCTTACTGTAAGAATAGTGTTATGGAAGAATTCCTAATAAAATGTAATTCTCGTCTTCATGGATTGTGTATTATATTCTTACTGTAAGAATAGTGTTATGCAAGAGTTCCTAATAACATGTAATTCTCGTCCTCATAGATGGTGTATTATATTCTTACTCTAAGAAGAGTTTGTTGAGCGTTTGTTACATGCGCCTTTGATGTAATGCGCCTGCGTGTTCAGCGTTTGTTTCATGCGTCATTAGTTCTAGGCATTCTTCACTTCCGCACTGCGCGCGTTTGAGTCTTCATGGTATGTAGCATGATGCTATCGGGCTACATACATATGAGGCGGAAATAGCTAGTCTGGAAAGTTCTGAGTTGCACCGAGTCGGTTGATATAGCGAAGCTAGCAACAGGGTGTTTGATACAATAGACTCGTACGGTCTGTACTCGGAAGCTTACGCCGTAGAGCGTTGGATCGAACAAATTCCATTTTTCGATAAATCCTAATATTTCCTCAGAGACGAAATGGCTTATCTGTCCTTGGTATCCAACATGACGTGAGGGGCAAGGCTCCCATAACTGATGGAATAATAAATTTCTGTCCTATCACAGATTTGCTATTACCATTTATTCGAGTATTCGAATAGACAACTCGCTTAATTGACCATCGCACTCTAAACAATGGATGGAATCCTAATTTTTTTTCATCAAATAAGAGGGCCTTTCACCCACCGTAACGTATGAGAATAAGCGCTGTTGAAACCATTCCGTTCATGAAGAGAAAATTAGATTCATTCAGAAGAGAAAATCGATATTATTCAAAGCAACACTCTTTTTAGTAGGAGCCGTTCGACCCCAATAACGTCGCTATCTCCACCACATTTGCAAGCGTGTATGGTGCTTTTAAAGGCAGTGGTCACGATGAAAAACGTTATCGGAAAACTACACAAATCAGCTTAGATCAAAAACAGCTCAAAAACTAGGAAGATAGGGCGGTGAAAAACGGGCTAGATTAAGAGTTTTCGGGGCCCAAAGATACCAGTTCGTGCACACGTGCACAGCGCCGACAAAACTCAGACGTTCGCCGTTGTCTACAGGACGTCGGTCCGCCCAGAACGAGTCACCGCTGGCGAACAGGCAGCTCTACGCGGGGCCGACCCGGTGTGCTGTTGAGCAGGGGCGACGGGCTGTTAAACAGCCTATCGACCAGCAATCCCGCCGAGTGTCACAAATCGACCTAGACTGAGTTGTTGTCCACAGGATGTCGAGTCGGGATGTCTACGGCGGTGTAGGTCGATGGGCTGTTCTACAGAACATTCGCGAGGGGTGTTGGTAGCGTCCATCAATCAACGTATCACAAAGATTGTGCCGTCCGAGTTCTCATTTTTGGTTATGTTAGATTCGCAATTCGTTTTTTTAAATGATGCTGTAGACTTCTATAATAATTCTTCTTATTTTTTGTTTATGTGAGATCTGTGATTCGTTTTTCAATAACGTCTTTCCGTGGAAGGGGTGTTGGTGTCCTGCCGAGAGGTGGACCTCGCGGAGTTCCCCGTGGTGGGCCCGTAGGATTCCGTGGTTTACGGAGCTTTCAGCAACCGCCTTCGTAGGTAGATTTCTGTTGTTTTCCGTCCGTTTATGTGTATCACTTGCGTCGTCATTTTAAGATGTTTTAGAGGAATCTTTGATCATTCGATTGTGTTCATTTACTCTGATTCCCATCCATGTTGTCAATACTCGGGGAGATGTAAATGTAGCTAGAAAAAAAAGTAGATTTAAATAAATGAGCGTAGTTAGTGTTTTACGAAGTATTCGAAATTCGAATATCATTCGGAAGTCCGTTTTCGAAATATTCGCATAATATTTGAAAATCAAAATTCTCGAATTTTGAATGATTCGAAATCCCAAAAAGCATTCTAGTAGTTTTCGAAAATAAAAATTCGGTCCGATGTGTACCAAGTAGCCTACCTGGAAAAAATTTGGACACGAAGAAACATTTAAGTCTTGATGGTCCACCTACCTTTCTGAGATAGAAAGGTTTTATGATCTGCGCTAGAGTCACTCATAACTTTAACTACTAGTAGCGAGTATACTCTGACCGAATCGAATGATTCGAGTATTCATTGGACTGGAAAATTCGACTTCGAAAAGTCGAGTATTCGAAAGGTGTCAATTTCCGAATAATTCGAAAACCGAATATTCGAAAATTGCGACTTCCCGAATTATTCGAAAACCGACTATTGGAAAAGTGCTGATTTCCGAATGATTCGAAAACCGAAAGTCGAATATTCGAAGAGCTCAAATTTTCGAACTATTTGAAAAACTAAAGTTTCGAAAAGTCGAGTATTCGAAAGACTGAAAATGCCAAAGCATAATAGGAGGGCATCCTCGCAAGGTACTCCATTTTTATCATTCCGGACTACGCTTAAATGGCTTTCCCATTAAGTAGTATATATATATATATAGAAATTTTCGAATATATTCGAAAATCAAATCTTTCGAATTTCAAATTTTCGAATAAACTCGAAAATGGTATTTTCGAATTTCGGGTTTTCGAGTTTATTCGGAAAACTGATTTTTCGAATTTCGAATTTTCGAGTATATTCGAAAATCAAAATTTTCGAATTTTCGAAAATTTTTTTCTATTTTCGGATATATTTTCTCGAATTCACGAATGATAGTGCTATTTCGAAAAAATAGTTTTGAGCTGCCATTTGCTGTGACTATCACTTTGTAGAAATATTCATCGGTCTACCGCAATGTTAGGCACGCGATACGCGCGGGGGTGGCGTTGATGTATTAATGATCTGACGCCTTGCCCGCGCAGCAAAGCACGTGGCGCCCACTGCACCATGGCAGAGGCGGCCGTAACAACTTTTTCGTCTCTTTCACTATTAATCCGTCTTCAATTTCATTCCGTTCAATTATAATTATTTTTAGTGCTATCCCCTGCTACTATGATAGTGATCGCAAGTACTGATTTTGTTTGCTCGGCAAATTAGGACCCATTTTAATCCGCTCCGACATAGCGCCGCCGCTTGAGTATTTATAGTCTCCGTAAGCGCGTCGCGCGCGTTTAGCACAAGACGCTTGGCTACAGGCGAGACTTGACCACCACTATACCTTTCCGTGGAAGTGCCTTATTGCACCCAAGCGCCAAGACCCTAGCGCCTGTTCTCAAGACCTACTACTACGGCGCGGCGCGGCCTAAGTTAATTTGCTGCCGCCGAGTTTGCACGACTTCAGGTGGGGGACAGGGCTGAACACGCGAGCTTGAAACCCCACGCCCTTTCACAGTTGCGGAAAATGCCGCTTTTGAACTACAATGAAGCCAGTGTAATGGATTACTGAAAAATTAGCCGGAAGTTGGCAACTAGCTTCTCTTCATATGAGAATGGTGGCGGTATCGATTCGCGATCTGAACTGGTAACGAGACAGTAAAGCGCGGAAACGCCGCCATAGCGGTAATAACGATCGAGAGCGTTTTCTCCGCCACCGCCACGTTTTATCATTTTTCTTAAGTAAGCGGTATTTGACGCGGCAGCAAAGGTATGAAAAGGGCGTCAGGCAAATGGTATAGTTTTGCGACACGAGGTCGCGTCGCTCTACACAGCGACAGCGATCGTCTCCCGCCCTTTAAATCTGTCGCTGTCGCAGTGCACTGCACAGTGACAGTGGCAACGACAGGAATAGGCACATTTGCAGTATGTGAGCCCTCCACGACACGTCGCTGCGCCCGACGCGCGGCAACTTCCTACGTCGGCCAGTGCCATTGCTCCGATGCTGGTACCGTATTTGTGCTAAATGCCATGACTGTCGCTCATGGCTGCGACAATATGTACCATTGACCTTATGCGACGTTTATACTCCCGCCGCCAAGAGGAGCGCCGTATTGCAATCCTCTATGTTTTAAATTATACTTCCGCAGCAAAGCGGCGCGGCTAAGTGCAATCTTACAATATCGATCGTGCCGCGCCGCGTGATCAATATTAAGGATCGTTCATACTCACGCCGCCAAGCGGCGCGGCCACGTGCATTAATGTAGTATTGATCACGCGGCGCGACACGATCGATAATATAGCATTACACCTCGCCGCGCTGCTGAGCGGCAAAACTGTAAACGACGCCTTACAGAAATGTGCCTCTCCGCGCCGCATGGCGGCGGAAGTATAAACGACCCCTAATATCGATCATGCCGCGTCGCGCAGGGCTGCGCGTGGCTGAATTTTGTAATTTGGTAAATCATAAATTGTAAGTTTTTCAAATTCCTCGTAATTCGCAAATCGTAATTACAAGGCCTGAGCAAAACCAAATCTTTCTGCCGCGAAGACCACACCAAACTAATGTTTCTAGATTAGTCATTGTAGAATAGTGAGCTCAATCGCTCCCTGACCGTATTTCAAGTAACTGTTTCTCCGGAACGGGAGGGTTTTGGAAACTAAAACCCTAGCACTGTCCCTATCTGGACAGCAACATAATAAATGCAAAACTAGCGAAAAACGGTTTTGCGTTGGCTGGCCGTTCAAGCCGCCTATCCCACCGATGGAGCATTTTGTACGGTGAAGCAATATTTCGCACGATCCAATCGCGTGAGAACCCCAATTCGGGCGTGGGGTGAATAGGTCAAGATGGTGCTTTGATAGAGTGTGCTTTCAAAGGTTGATAAGAAAAACAAACTTCTAATGAAATGATGATTGTGCATTCGAAAATTCGAATATGCTCTTTAAAGTATTCGAATTTCAAATATTATTCGAGCGTCTGTTTTCGAAATAATCGAATTTCGAATAATATTTGAAACCGCTTTTTACGAAGTATTCGAATTTCGATTGTTGACTTCATAAGACTGCTGATGCTTCACTGGGATGTTAATATCAGGTCTACAGGATGTTGATAGGATGTGAACGCGGAATCGGGGATGGAGACTCTCCTCCGATGGGATGTTTACAGCAAAAGCGTTCCCGCGGGTAGGTTGTCTACGGCTCCATGGAGGGCGACGGGCAGTTCTCGAGGGGCGATCTCTGCCCTTTTCGGATGTCTACAGGGAGCATTGCGTGAGGTGACATCTCATCCGTGTCCTGTAGACAACGGCGAACGTCTGAGAAAAGATCGCAGTCTGATGCCGAGCAGTCGAAAATCATCGACATTCAGAGGGAGAAATAAATGCAAATTTACCTAATAAAAATAGTTGAGCAATGAAAGAAAGCACTCCAGTCAATGTCTTTGACTAGATGTGTACATAAGTTCGAAGGTTTATTGATTGAAATTCAATTTCAAGCCAGCTGATGTTCTTGATATGAGAGGTCATCGATGCTGATGATGTGGAGAGGGCTCGTCCACCATCAAAATACAAGAAAGTTAAGGCTTCAGATTTGGCCCAAAACAATGGCTTTTCGCGATTTTTTCTTATAGGTCCTACTACTCGAGACCCAGAAAAGGGTTTAGAGAGGAAAAGAAGACAAGCATATTTTATCGCGACCACTGCCTGTAAAGAATTAACAACATGTTGATTGGTCACAGCCGTAGCCAAATCAACATGTGACACCTTCCGTGTTCCTGTCAATAACCAATTTCTGAAAATTCAGCTTCCTGACCAAAGTGACGATTTGGTAATGCCATTTGAAGGTAAAAAAAGGTTTCAAAAATATCTCGAAACGTCTTAAAAGTAATTTGGCGCAAAATAGCCTGGAGTAATAAAAAAGTCAGGAAATGAAGGAAAATAAATAAAAATACGATTTGGTGGTCGATAATTTCACAAGCTTCTCCGTTAAACTTATCAAAGCAAAATCAAGCGCAATATGGAACGGAGCATTGCGTTGACCTAGCTTGACCTATGCCGATTCCATTATTACAGCTTTCCGTTGCTCGCTCGATTTCGTTTTGATAAGTTTAACGAAAAAGCTTGTGAAATGATCGACCACCAAATCGTATTTTTGTTTATTTCACTTCATTTCCTAGTTTTTTCATTACTCCAGGCTATGTTACGCCAAATCATTTTCAAGATATTTCAAGATGTTTTTGAAACTTTTTTAACTTTAAATGTCATCACCAAATCGTCACTTTTGCCATGAAGCTACATTTTCAGAAATTTCACATATTTTCCCGAAGATTCCCTTTCTGACTTCAATTTTGCTCCACGACTTCCATTTTGGAATAATGAAACATCTAACAGACAATATTGTCGTATGAGTATAATCTTTGATACTTATGACCCTAAACCATGAAAAATACCACTTATTGCCGCATTTTGTGCAACACGTGAGAACTCTATATTATTGATTACTATTATTTGATCTTGTATGGTGAGAAGAATTTCCCAAACAAGTGACTTAAAGGCAGCATACACGCTCACAGACATGGTCGGGATATCAGCATAAATAGGCCCGCACGGCCCCTAGCAAGTCGTCAGCGATCTTTGAAGCTCTAGAAACCATCCAGAATGACAATAATTGGCAATGTTTAAGCAATCCTGTCTCGCACGCCCGTATTTTCACTCCCATTCGAGTACGAGAATGAGAATCGAAACTTGAGAAAACATGTGATAACTTAGAATGATAGCACTGTAAAAAGGGAGTGCAGTAGAGAAAAGACTCGATTTACCTCAACATAACATGTTTGTGCACTGATAAAATCCTCCATTTCAAGAGGTCAGCCAAAGTAGAGCGGCATTCTCGAAAGTGGACGAGAGTCAATAGGTATGCAGACATGTTATACTCAAGTAAACCAAGCTATTTCTCTCGTGCACTCCCATTTGATAGCGCTATCACTCTCAATTATCACACGTTTTCACAAGTATCGATTCTCATTCTGTTACTCGATGGGGTGTGAAAATACGGGCGTGGAAGGCAAGATTGCTCAAACTTTGTCAAATACTTTCATACTGGACAGTTTTCAGCGCTTCAAACGTCGTTGACGACATAGTACGGGCCGTGCGGATCTATCTATGCTGTTATCACGACTGTGCTTGCGAGCGTGTATGCTGCCTTTAAAGCCATCAACAATCAAAAATCCTTGCGGCATTTTGCGCAACAGGTGAAAAAATCGATATTATTGATTGGTGTTTATCGATAATGACTGATGAGCAAAATTTCCCAGCCAAGAAAACCAATCTCATCAGCAGTCACCACTCCTCGCCGCATTTTGTGCGAAAATCACGGAAACTGATGATATTGATTATCGATCGATGACGTGTCATGAGTAAGAATTCTGACAAGTGTAGTACTTATATCCGACGACCTGTGTTGATTGGCTTCAGATCCAACCACACAGCCTGGTCTCCACAGCCGTAACAAAAAAACAGTTTTCGTGCTCCACTGCTAATTTAGTATGTAAACCCACGATTTTAAGGTACCCTTCAAAGTTAAGTTATCAAATTCAAATTGGAATAGGAGCGACCTGCATCCATTTCCAGCCTCCTGCTCAAAAATGAGCTCCCTAGCTCAATTCAAGCTTACCAAAAAGATCGTGCACGCCGTCTGAAAATATAGGAGATTAACAACAAAAAACGCGCGGTTTTCGTTTTTTACTCGAAAACCAGCAATCCGTTCCAAACCATATTTGGGTAGTAATATCAATTTTTTGCGCCATCAAAATCTGGTGTGTGCTTCGCGCGCACCACAATTCACTATGCTTTTGGACGTAACATTGCGTCACATTATGCCCTGTCCCTCTGGGACCGTTTGGCTCGTTCGGCACGCCTCAACACTTAAAGGCATCGTTCGCGATGAAATTCGATTCTGAGTTTTCAATATAACGTCGGCATGGACCCGGAAGAGACTTCGCGTTCACTGTCGAAGGTTGGCGCAAAGTCGGTGCCATATGCTATAACATAGGTGCACCGAGTTTGCGCCAACCTCAAATGGGGAACGCAAAGTCTCTTCAGAATTCACGCCGATGTTATGTTGGAGGCTCTAGTACCCTCCACAACATTCACGTTGAAAAAACCGCAAAATAAGTTACTGAAAATTGTTTTTCAAGACCCCCTTTTTCTTTGTCTTCAGACCCTGTTCAACCAAAGGACGCATGAGAAAGCAAGAGTAGATCGCTACGAATCGCTGTGTTGACCCGTGATCTCCCGATCAAATCTGGTTCACCTTTCTTTCAGCTGATTTTCAAGGGATAAAAGATTGACCGATATCCGCAGAAAAGACATTCATGACGTAATAATATGATACATTTCATCAGCTTCCACTCATTTGTACTATATCGCTTGCTGATTATTTACTCTCTTTCCTCATTTGGTGAACAAACGTAACAGATGTTCGACCCAAAGGCCAACCCCCGAACCCAGAAATACGTTTTCAACTTGAGAAAACTCCATTTCGGTTCAATTTCAAGACTGCAGACTTGGAGAATGGCCTTATCAAGGTCCACTTGAATGATATAACACAAAATCAAGAATTGGGTTTTCAGCGCGCACGAAGCCTTCGGAGCCAGTCTCACACGATTTCTGGAAGTTTTTTGCCGTAGCTGCAGTTTAACGTCGCAGTGCACGTTGTGGTATCTTTACACAAGGTCTTGAGTTGGTCGCAATATGCTTGGATACGGGCGAGATCGAACCAGTCTATTCCCTTTCCGGAGGAGCGCCCTATCGCACTGCACCACCGAAGCCCTAGCGCCGCTCTCACTCGACTGCTCGTTAAAGCTTCACCGAAGCAATCATCCCTTCACCCGCATACCGGGGTGAAACAGCCCGGAGCCAAGCGTATTGCCACCAACTCATCACCTTGTGTAAACTCAGAGCCAGTGTCCACGATAAACCTCGTTCTCGAGGTTTCAGAGTGAAACACTAAGTTAACAGATGCTGGAGGGGATGGGGTCGAAGAAATCAGCGAAAACAGGCCAGAAATCAACAAAAGCGGCTTTGAGATCCCGTTGCGCCTGCTTATCCCGGTCCGCCCCCCATTCGGACAAGCTTGTGGCGACGCTCTCGTTTTCGATGGCAAATTGCCAAGCAACTGCCGCATCCAGCCTGATCGATTCGCGCACATTTTGGGTCGAACTCTGGTGTAATATTCATCGTCGACACTGCCCTTTAGAGAACGCGCGCTCCACTGCGAATTCCCGTAACCGACTGGAGCGCTCCGCGGCCAATCAAGCCAGTGAGTTATTGAACTGAATTTTTTTCTAAGTGATTATCTGAAAAAGGGATATAAGGTGCTTAATATCTGCATACCAGTTACGCAAGTTGTTCTAAGTATTGTTATTCAAGCAATGATGAAAAGGAAAGCGATTTTTTCCTGGTAAAACAAAAAAAAAGTTTTTGACGTGGGTGCGCTGTGTGGACACGCGGCCCCTTGAGTGTAAAACAATCGATGTTTGTTTTTTCATGCTGATCATACAGCTGTCAACGAAGTACATAGTGCCCTTATCGAAACGAAATACCGGTTCGCAAGTGCGAGCGACTGTTCTGATGAAAACAGCTCGAAGGTAATAGTGTTGGGACAATGACAAACAGTCCCAGATGATGGGACATCTTTGAGCTGATGACAATATGAGGAATGCCAGAGGTTCGGCTTCCAACACCCTTTCCTCCTCGAGAAACAAGTGCATGGAGAAATCGATGTCACCATGAGGTGTTGGTAATGATGTTGACTAGCAATGAGTTTACAGTCAAATACATGATTTGATTGGTGGTTTTAATTTTTGAAACATAAAAACGAGCAAGGGAAGAGAAAAAGTCGGTCCACGCTGTTTAAGGCAGGGTTCTCGATAAAATCGGCTGTTGTGTTATCCCTATGGAATGGTAGATTTGGCCATCACAAAAGTGAAAATAAGTAAAAAATTGGAGAAAAAACGTTTATTAACAAGTTATTCCTTGGTGTCCTCCCGACTCCAACTATCGAGATCTGTGTAAAAGCCTGTTTTGTCAACGTTTATTTGGCTTCTAAAATAATTTTTGAGCATTTCTGGAGAGTACTGACCACTTTAGCAGCAAAATAAAAGGCGGATTAGCAGGCAATAATGAAAATCGCGTTAATTAGGGGGCCGGTCGACTCCGGTAGTTAGCCGTCGTACCTTGTTTTTGAGCGTATTCCCTCAAATTTCCGAGATTTTTACTTATTTTCACTTTTGTGATGACCAACTCTACATTATCATGAAGAGAGCTAAAAAATCGTTTTTATCGCGAACCCTGCCTTTAAGGTTCTGAAGTTCTGACACGGAGGAGCTACCACCGGACCACAGAGTCCATAGCCAAATCAGTTCGTAATCTAGACAGACAAAAACAGATCGTGTGTAAATTTTGGTATTCGTTCTTGCGACAAGGAAACAGATTTTTGGAAGCTGGAGGTGCTAGTCAGTACGTGTCACATCGGTGTAACAAGCGGTCGCGAATGTGTCAAAGTGAAAACATAGGAAATCAAATATAAAATCAAAACTTAGAGAAAAAAAACAAAACCGTCCACAAAACTGTCCATTTGCAAGTTGTATTGTTGCAGGAAAATGCAGGATGGCTGAGAGTTTTCGCATATGTTAGGCTGGGTGAAAAGTTGTGCTCATCACCTGTGAACGAACAAATCAACCCATTTCGAAGAACGAAAGCTTGAGCAGGTCAAGAGCAGTAGGTTCAAGCACACAAAACTACAAAGTGTGTTCTCTCGCCTCGTCAAAGTTGCCAACAGCAATCTTCCTCCCGAGTCTCTGCGAGAGACATTAGACAACCAAGATCTGGCCGCGGCGGGAGAGGCTGGGGCTCGGACGAGTTTTGCAGGCGCCCTCCACGATGAAGGCTGCTCATCACCTCTCACGACTGGACCACAGAAGGGAACCGATTCCTCGCCACTATTCATTACAGGAGTGGTAGAGATTGATTATTGCAAAAGCACATGAACCAATGCATCAGAAGACCTCAAAGGGTCCCGTCGGGAACTAAATTATTCCTTCATGGCCACCTGATCATCTTTTTCGGATAAAACAAGCAGATACAGTACTCATGCACTCGGGTTACCTGTTAAGGTTAAGTTTCCGACCAGGGGTGGGCATTCACCGTTTACCGATTAACTGGATTTACCGGTATTTGATCCCGAGAGCAGTTCTCTGGGCCCGCATACGGGAAGGAGGAAAGATCATCGAATATGACTACGAGCCGATTTATTTGGTACAAATTTAGGACCCCTAAGGCGCTTGCCCGCCATTGTTTTCGAAAACGATTTCAGGCTATGAAATTTTGTACGTTTTGAAAGAGAGGTAAAAAAAAACCATACAAGCCGCCTAGGCACGCACATATACATATGTCGATGGGATGAGATTTGAAACTTTGTCACGATATTTAAAAAGCATCCTATTATTCCCTTAAGTTTCTTACTCATTTTTTCACGGCTTTGTTGTCAAAAAGATTAACCGAAGTATTCCTCTACCCCACAAACCTTGAAACGTTTTCATAGCAAGCCCGGTGAAAAGTTTCGGCAAGAAATTCACCGAAAAAATTACCGCACAAAAAAAAGTGTTGGACCCAATTCTCCATGAAACAGATAAAATAATTTATCTTTATCTTTTTAATTTGAGAAATACCTTCATGGAAAGTTACGACTGGAAATCAGAACCGAATCTTACGGTAACATTTGAAGTGAAAATCAAGTATTTGGGTCGTAACCGGAAGTCATTAAATCTATAGAATCTCTTTTCTAGATATTGGAAAATGTACTCCAAGCCAAGAATAAAACGTGTTGTCTAATATGACATTATTTTTTTACTATTTTATGTACCGCCTTCCATCTCTTTTCGTTTCTTTCTTCATTCAATTTTCACATTTTTCCTTCGATCAGTTCGGCTAGGTATTCATTTTAATAGATTTATCATATTGATTTATTCCATATGTATATGTTATCACGCTGTAATCAATTGAATATATTTTCAACCATCTTATTGCACTCATACTCTTTCATCTGATAAATACTCAGTCGTTCTTCGGGATACCTTTCTACAACCAAATCGACGAGAGAATCAGGCCTCTGATTTCCCCAATGGCGGAGCGATTATCTTGGGTCAGCTAAGCGTAACCTCTCTCCCTCCATCTCCGATGCGAAGGCACGTTCCTTCGCCGCGCCGCGACGAGCTGGTCGTAGCGCGACGTCTGTGAGAGATAATTAATTGGGGGAGTCTTTGCTCCCCATTGGCAAACTATGAGCAGGTGCGAACCATCGTTAACGAGGTATGCTATAATCGTTTTGTCCTAAAGTCCACCACCCTCTTTTTTTGCTTCAAAGTTTGAAATATTTACGCAGCACGTGGTTGAAAATTACCGAATTTGTTGAATTAATAGGACGATTTTCTAAGGCTGACCCAGGCCACCAGCGCCGACCAATCCTACTAACTATGTTTGGCTTGGTGTGTGTGACCGTTCTGTGAGTGTACATACAGTTCAACTCCACATTGCCGTTCAGTCCGCAAAATGCACGCTGCTTGCAAAAGCGTGCTGTGGCGCGGTTTCGAGTATCCTCAGACAGGGATGTGGGATCACGCGGGCTGTGGGATCACCCGGGCGCCAAAGGCAAAAACTGCCCGGGTGATCCCACATACCTGTCTGAGGATACTCGCAACCGCGCCGCAGCACGCTTTCGCAAACAGCGCGCACTTTGCGGACTGAACGGCAATGCGGAGTTGAATTGTATGTGTGTGACAATGAACGGAAATTAGTCATCGCCACCCGTCGTTAGCAATTGACACCCAGTTGTCACACACACACATTGTCCACGCATGCAGCCTTGGTGATTGACCTCCCGTGTCAATGGACAAACATTCTACTGCATATATTAGGATTCATGCGTGCCCATTGCTTCAGCTGTTTATTCATAATCACTTTCTAGAGGTGACAGCTTTCTGCGATGAGCTCAAGAACTGAGCAGGGCATCAATCTAAACCGAAACGTTCACCAATCCATGGAGAAGTAAGTCAAAACTTCCTCCGTAGATTCTCTTCTTTCGAATCTGTTTCAGACTGTAAAGGGTTATGCATCGCTTTGCAAAAGTTCCCTGCGTGAGCTTGATTGAGCACAGTGTGACTGATTTTCGTGAAAACATACAGTAGCGCACAAGTCTTTTTTTTTGCAAAAGAAGCTTTTTGTGACGTATTTTGCTCATACAACTCTGAGAAATATTGCCGCAACTCCGCCGCAACTCCTTCGGCTTGGTGCCTGCTGGAGGAGTCGCGGGGGGATGCGGGGCAGAACCGCGGACTATTCTTCATTGACCAAATCGCGGTAGGGTCGCGGAAGAGTCCTGAGGGATTTAAGAAACCTTTACCCACGGAGAAGTCGCGGCAGAGCCGCGGAAGAGTCACGGATCGCTGAGGAGCTGCGCGACAGTCCGGGATCACGGTGGAGTCACGGGGCAGTGGCGGAAGAGTCGCGGCAATATTTCTCAAAGAAAGCGCCACATCGCCATATCTCGCTTCGGAATTGACGAAATGAATTTCAGAGGTATTTCTCGATACATTTCTACAGTTCAACAGATTATTTTCTAACACTATCGTATAGAACTCAATGAAAGCAATTCAGAAATTACCTCAAAATTGAAATCGGACCACTTTGAAGCAAGTTATGGCGATGCAGCGCTTTATGAGCGCAAAAAACGCCGCAAATGCATTTTCTGCAATAAATTGTGCGGTACTGTACGGGCTCAAAGGCATCGTTTGCGCCGAAAACCACTTTCCTTTTTTTTGGCTCAATTTCATGATTGAGTCTGATAGACCACACCGGTAAACTTTGACACGGCAAAAACGTAGGGTTTAGAGGTTGGAAGGGGTTAAAGATGAGGATTCGCCACCAGTTCTCACCAGCCATCTAGCACTTATCATCCAAATTTTTACAGTCGAAGCTTTCTATTTTTAAGTGATTTTGGGTAGAAGGAAGGCAAGAGAAATTTTCTCACCCATAAACTTTAAAGCGTAAAACCACTTCAGGCGTTCAGAAAAACTTATTGCACTGGACACACCGAACTCGACGAAGGGGGCGAAAAATCAACTTTCCGAAAGGTTTTTAAACGCGTTTATTTATCCAAATCAGGAGTTTTTGGGGGTTTCTTAGCTATTATCGCTTAAATCAAGAGCTTGCCTACTCGAAAACATAGAAAAAATAAGACACCGTTTTTTTGCGTGTACGATGCCTTTAAGGCTGTTGAGCACAGCGAGGCACTGCTCTGCAATTTAAATAATCCATAGATCCTAAAGCACGCCCACAAGTACGCCGCGAAGCGACGTAGGTGTGCATCTTATGGAGCGATAAAAGGAAGAGAACGAGGAATGTATAAGTAGTGTCAGTACCTAAAACTTCTACATTTCGATGTAAACTTCGGAGAAGGTCAACTTTCTCGATTAGCCACTAACGCTACCAGGTACAGGAACAGCGAAAACGAGTAAAGACTAACAAATGTCTCCGAATCAAAAAAAACCGAAAAACACTTCGAGCGACAATTGAGTATTAAACTTTTGTAATGGCAGCCATTGGTGTGCGTCAAAAAGTTTCCGGTATTTTTTTCACCAAAATCAAATGCTTAGCCTCTTTTTTAGGTAGCGCTGCAGGCTAAGGAAACCACGTACTACACTGCGTATCATAAAGATGGGACACCCCTGAATTTGTCGGTCTCGTATTTGTTGAGCAGTTTAGATCTTTTTCATCAATACTACTGTGATCAGGATGTAAAATAAACCCGTATATCTCTTTTGGGTTAGAATGTTCGTGCAGATTTATAGAATGAAATTTCGTTTTACGGCGTGTATCAAAAAGGTAGGACACCCCTAGGCTAAACCGGAATTTTCGTTCGAAAGAGTTGTGTGATCACAGATCTAACGGTCGATTGGCTCTCCTTGCTCCCTTGTCGCACCAAATACTCGATTTTGTATACTATCGACCATGGTAACTACCCTTGGCGAGTCGATCTTGCTCCATTTCTCTGTTATGGTCTGTTGGAGCGCAGAAATCTAGAGATATCGCCGGCCATTGGCCCAGACCCAACAAATTGAAATACCCAAGAGGTTCTTCATTCTGTTGGAATCAGGACTGTAGACTTGCCTTTCCGGACAAGATAGCTATCGCCGAACCAAGAAGCCGACCTCAGACCTGCTTCCGTGAACTTTCTCGTTGTCTTGCTAGAAACTGCAACTTTGTCGCCCGAAAACATGGGGAGATGAAAGTGGGTGTACCTATGATATCCTCTGGTACTCAGCGTGGATCATCCGACTGCTGGGGAACGCAAGCTGTAGACGTCCTCAACGGGCAAATGCTATGACAGAAAATGGGAGATCTACGACCGCAGTCCCGACGGCTAAAGTGGACAGCGACTTCGACTATTTGTGCATAGGCGATGGTTTCTGACGAGAAGAATTTGAATCTCGATAAGACTGATAGTTTGAAGTGCTACTAGAGGAATTTGAGGATGGGTCCGGTCCAATTTAACCGTCAGAACTGAGAAGGTAGATTCATCAAAATCCGTCAGAGCATTTGCCCGTCAAGGATAGCTTGCGTTCGCCAGCAGTCTGATGTCCTCAGTGAGCACCAGAGGATTTCAGAGTGACACCTATCTAGGTTTTCTCATGTTTTCGGGTGACGAAGTTTCAGTTTCTAGCAAGACAACGAGAAAGTTCACGTGAACAGGACTGAGGTTTTGCTCGGAAATAGCTATCTTGTCCGGGGTGGCTAGTTGACAGAACGGAATGAAAAACTTCTTGGGTATTTCAGTTCGTCGGGTCTGAGCCAATTGCCGGCGATATCTTTCGATTTCTGCGCTCCAACGGACCATAACTGAGAAATGGAGCAAGATCGACTCGCCAAGGGTGGTTAACATGGTCGATAGTATACAAAATCGAGTATTTGGTGCGACAAGGGAGCAAAGAGAGCCAATCGACCATTGGATCTGTGATCACACAATTTTATCGAACGAGAATTCCGATTTAGCCTAGGGGTGTCCTATCCTTTTGAAACCCGCCGTGAAACAAAAATTTATTCAAAAAAAGTGCACCAACATCTTGTCTTACTCAAAAGAGGAATACGGGATTATTTTACATACTGATCACAGTAGTATTGATCAAAAAGATCTATCCTGCTCAACAATTACGAGACGGACAAATTCAGGGGGTGTCCTATCTTTATGATACGCAGTGTAGTACGTGGTTTTCTTAGCCTGCAGCGCTACCTAAAAAAGAGGCTAAGCATTTGATTTTGGTAAAAAAATACCGGAAACTTTTTGGCGCACACCAATGGCTGCCATTACAAAAGTTTAACACTCAATTGTCGCTCGAAGTATTTTTTGGTTTTTTTTCGATTCGGAGACATTTGTTAGTCTTTACTCGTTTTCGCTGCTGTAAGCGCTCACTCTTTCAAAAACATAAAGAAGACTTCCCACTGAATCATCGATATAGTTTAGCAGCTCACGTGCTTCATTTCTTAGCCTTCAAAATCCAAAGAGTTCTTTCGCTAGAGAAAACGGAATGAGACTGAATAAGAACTAAATGCGAGAAATGGATATAAAATAAAAACTATTGAGCAAAACGAATAAATGAAAAAAAACGTGATGGGATACTTTGCCCAAACACACCTTGAGAAGTGCCACCACAATCGAGGCATAATTACCAGCTCTGACAGCGATTGTGGATAAAGTGGTCGTGGTGAGATCCCCTTTCTGACTGGGGACGGATCCATTCTGCTGCGAACCATTCGCCTGCACCATTTTTATCTGAATTCGGCTATTGAAACACTAGAAACACATTGTATATCAGGCAGAATTGGAGAATCGGAAAAGCATTCTTAGATTTGTTTCTGAGAGAGAAGCTAAAACGGAGAGAGATATGCTTGCACATTCCTCTGACACTGTTTATGTAAGAATGTAATATTCCATGGGAAACACTTCTGAGATGTTTCTCCCCTTCTAATAAATCTTACTTGATGTTTTCTTTCGGCAGGTACAGGAGGGGTAGCCGTCTGTGTATCCTCCACCATAATGGATTACACTACGAATGCGAGACGATCTGCACCCCTCACGCTGAAATCGATTGAGCTCAAAGCATTCATAATCGATGTCGGAACAGAAAAATAATCAGAACAATCAATATAAGGGCTGTATTCAGTGGGAAGACCTATATGACGAAAAAACGTCGGTGACGAATCGAAAAAAAGGAAAGGGCACATGAGATAACACATAACATTATTTCGAATATAGGACGTGACGTTTAGCAAACAAAACGAGAAGAAGTGTCCGCGGAAGGGACGATGCAGCGGCTTTTTTCTCAAGAAAATTATTTGGACTGGAAGAGATTTCATCTAGATATGTTTCGGTATGCTAATAAAACTATTCTCATTACTTCGTGCCCTCTTACATGCAGAGGTGATCGACACGTACTTAAAAACTGAATCTATTCCAGAAGCTACAGGTTGAAGAAGAACCTTGATCCCTGGAGGAAGAATGAAATGTTTCCAACTTCTCACAGAGAAAGTAATTTCTTTTTCATGTGTTCATACTCATAAAAACGTATCCACCACCCCAAACCTAAGATCTCAAAAAAAACATCTAACGTTTTGGAGAAATTTCAAAATGAGCATGTTTGGGCTGGCATATTCTTTATAAAAAGGGCTGTCCTGTTTTACAGGTTTGAGTTTCAGTGTACTACTTGATTCAAGGCGCCATGTTTGCTGCTTTTCGTGCTGAAAAGCACAGTCCAAGCTCAGGAACGAAAGAGAATCCCGTATAATTGTGAAGTAGACTCTCCCTGTATAACAGCTGCCAAGTGCGAGCTCTCAACTCCACTGAATAGGCTAGTTATAGGAAGGAGCAACTCTGGAACAAGAAGCCATTTCAGCACGCACCTTTAAAGGCAGCATACACGCTCTCAAACATTGTAGAGATATCAGCATAAATAGGCCTGCACGGCCCCTACCATGTCGTGAACGACGTTTGAAGAGCTGAAATCCACCCAGGATGACAGTATTTGACCATCCCTGCATCGCACTCCCGTATTTTCGCACCCCTTCGAGTAACAGAATGAAAAGTTAAAGTTGAGAAAACATGTGACAACTCAGAGTGGTAACACTATCCAAGGGGAGTGCACGAGAGAAACAGCTCGATTTACTTGAGTATAACATGTCTACATACCGACTAACTCTCGTCCACTTTCGACAATGCCGCTGTACTCCGGCTAACTTTTTAAAATGGAGGATTTCATGGGTGCACAAACATGTAATATCCAGGTAAATCGAGCTGTTTCACTAGTGCACTCCCATTTGATAGTGCTATCACTCTCAATTCTCACACGTTTTCTCAAGTTTAACATTTCATTCTGTTACTTGAAGGGGTGTGAAAATACGGGAGTGCGAGGCAAGATCTCTCAAATATTGTCATCCTGGATGGTTTTCAGCGCTTGAAACGTCGTTGACGACATGATAGGGGCCGTGCGGGCCTATTTATGCTGATATCTGGACCATGTTTGCGAGCGTGTACGCTGCCTTTAAAGTCCTCTAGAGCTCAACAGTAGCCAAACGCGCGATAGATTTCAATCAAAATCCTCGTTTTACTCTTCTTTTCAGCCTCCCAATGACGGAAAGTACAGGCATCGGAGTATTCGTCAATCATGCTTTCACCGCTCAAATTCAGAAAATTTTCGAGTTGTCATACATAAGGTGCGTCCGAATGAGAATGACGGCCCACGCGGCCAGCGTGCTTGGCAGGCGGCCGTCGCGTTCGCCGCTCTCGGTCGAGCGTGCGAGAAGTCCCCACCGCCATCCACTACCAAAGGGGTTGGCACCGGCTGGCAGCAAGCTCTGCGCCGATCAATCAGCTATGCAGACGTGGGGAGAGGGGACGGCCGTCGTTGAAATCTAAAACTCGTCCGAGGACGGCACATGCGACGGCCGCCTGCCAAGCACGCCGGCCGCGTGAGCCGCCATTCTCATTCGGACACACTTTAGCTCCGTTTGTGGGGAGGGGGGTTTATGCGTTTCCAAAGGAAGCGTTGGGAACTGCGTGTGATTGTCTTTAAGATGCAAAAAATCAAGAAAGGAACTTTCTGGTTGTGCTGTGCCTTTGGGGAGCAGTATCTCCACACATCTACAAAGTGATTTTACCCACATAAAGACATTACTAGGTGACGTCAAATAACCCTTCCCGCGGGAGTCAATAGATCGGCCGCGGGCAGTCGGCAGAACTGTTTCGTCGTCTGACCACACATGGTAAACAAGCATTCTGCGGCTCTTCTGCTTTCGCGTGAGCAAAGCTCGACAATTCAAACAACAGTTACCTGAATTAGGGTTTGCAGAAACAATTTTCAAACAAATCGGCTATGAGTACTTCATTTTGAAAGTTGAGAATTAAAGGCAGCATACACGCTCGTAAACGTGATTGAGATGACTATGGAACTGCAATGGTACGGCTCAGAACAAAACGCCTACGCATTTCGAAGACGACCCAAAATGGCGCTACATGAGTGAGAAGTTGGCCCCGTCCCGGAACTGCCCGCCCCCTGTTTTCCGTCCTCCTCTAGAAAAGGGGTTCTGGGCCATTCTCACCGCCGTCTATGTATGTGGTTTGCTTATTACACTTGTTGTACAACCCTTAAACGTCGCTGATGGCGGTAATGGTCCAGAACCCCTGTTTTGGAGGAGGACGCAGATACAGGGGGCGGACAGATACATGGGAGTGGCCAACTTCTTACTCCTGTAGCGTCATTGTGGGTCGCTTTTGACGCTTCAAAATGCGTAGGTGTTGCGCTCTGAGCCATACCATTCTATTTCCGTAGTTATCTCAACCACGTTTACGAGCGTGTATGCTGCCTTTTAGGTTCCACGTAGAAACTTTCTACACTAGTTTTAAGAGTGGTTTATGAAGTAGCCACCCAGTTTTATTTCACCTTATTTTCTACCTGTCGCAGAGTACAAGGAGCTGTCCACCGTCGAGTCAAGAACTTGGCGGGAGGCGGGCGTCTTAGCGCGTTTCACGCGGTTTCTTTACTTTAAACACATAGTGCTAAACGAAATGATCCAAATAGAGAACGCGGAGACGAAAGTTTCTATGAACGATGCCTTTTGGGCCAATGAACTCAAAAACTCGATCCTTACTCAGATATTTGTGGGGAAGTTCCCGAGGACAATAGACCTGATTTGGTCATTATCGCTCGGTCGAGGGGAGAAGAGCGAGACGTCCCCCCTCCGGGGTTCGCGTTCATCATGTTCGGGGGGAGGCCATGGGAACAACCGTGAGGAGAACTTCTCTTTGCGTGGGGAGAACAAGGGAAGCTCTCCTCACGATTGTTCCCTTGGCCCCCCCCCCCAAACATGATGAACGCGAAAACAAAGCCGCAGTGTATACGATGATGCAAACGGGCCAGTCGCGAGGTGGTCTCCCACTTTGCAAGTTGACGGGGCAGATCTGCCACTCAAGGACTATTTAAGGCATCTCTGTCTGGATTTCAGAGAAGATGATATGCTTCTCTATAACATTTCGTCAGAGATGAATATTTTTTGACCTATTGCAGTTTTTCAGAAACAGGAGACTTTTGAAAACAGCGAGTTCTAGCAAGCTGATTTTTGATCAATCACTGAACAATGGGAAGATCTGCAGTCGGGAGAACAAGAGAACTCCTGTTGTGGAAACTTCCCCCATCACTCTGCTGTCGAGAGGTCCCCGTCGCCTTCCCCCAAATCGGGGAAAGTTTCTCAGTTGTTTCGAGGGAAGTTCTGCTGTCGTTCTCGGTAACTTCCCCACAAATATCTGAGTACTTTGCCTCTCGTGTCCGCATTTGTATCTGTTGGGAAGACTTTACGTGTACCAGATTGCAGTTGTGATTACCAGGTGATTAAAGGCAGTGGTCACGATGAAAAACGTTATCGAAAAAACTACAAAAATCAACTTAGATCAAAAACAGCTGAAAAACTATGAAGGCAGCGCGGTGAAAAACGGTCTACAAATAGAGTTTCTAGGGCCCAGAGAAGCTAGTTCGTGCACACGTGCACAGCGATGACGAAACAGATCGCAGTCTCATGCCGAGCAGTCAAAAATCATCGACATTCAGAGGACGAAATAAATGCAAATTTAACGAATAAAAACGGTTGAATAATGAAAGCATCAACTCAGTCAATGTTTTTGACTAGATACACACATAAATTCGAAGGTTCATTGATTGACATTCAATTTCAAGCTAGCTGATGTTCTTGATATAAGAGGTCATCGATGCCGATGATGTGGAGAGGGCTCGTCCACCGTCAAAAGACAAGAAAGTTCAGGTTTCAAATTCGGCCCAAACAGTGATTTTTTCGCGATTTTTTCTTATAGGTCCCACTACTCGAGACCCAGAAAAGGGTTTAGAGAGGAAAAGAAGACAAGAATAATTCATCGCGACCACTGCCTTTAAAGGCAGTGTTCACGATGATTTTCGTTCCCGAGTTTTTCACATAAAAGAATGCGTTGGCCTCCAAGTGTTACCAAAATTACGAAGAAACGGCTGGAAACGCATTGAAACCTCGTATTTCAGTGACATTATTCTATAACATGAACTAGTTGTCCGGTTGGATGAACATGTTCATGGTGGTTGTCACCGTTTGAAAATTGGGTCAATCAAAAATAGAAGAATATTTTATGCAAAGCAGGATTAGTTGGCGTCCTTAGGAAAGAACGGAGCAGTAGAGAGTAGAGAATAGCAAAGGACGGGACCACAAAAGATTTCGTTGTCACAACAAACACTTCCTGTGATACCTAAGTGGCGGGGTGAGAGTAAAGGATTTCGTGTACTTCTGGTGCTTTTTTCTCAGTTTCTACGTCATTTTAGTTCTATCCGGGGGCCACTTAATCAATATAGCGAATAATCTCAAAATTGAAGATTGTCGTGAACACTGCCTTTAAGGGAGTTTTTGGAGTCCGAAAACAGCGAGGCGCGATGTCATGCTTCGTATGTGAGTCGACGTGCGGCGCTTTATCGATCGATGCTCATAGATAATATATAATCGCGCCGCGCTGCGATGGAACTCTAAAATAGGCCTAAGACTGTTCCAGCTGAACGTGGCACATCAACACTGCAAATCGCTCCAGCGCCGCGCACGGCCGCTGCTCTTCGACTGCATGAAATTTTGAGAACACTTTCGCGAGATATGGCACTTTTATGGAATATAATAGTAATTTTATAGGCACTAAGTGGTTTTGTAGCTCGGAAGTGTCGCTAGAGTTGCTAAAGTATAGACAGGCCAAAATATTGTCCTTTGGTTTTAACTGAATATACCCAGAGTTCCCCAGTACTGTTGTTGCGCAAGAAGAGTCATGATAGAATTTTTATCAGTTCTATTAAATGAGGACAACGAAATTGGTTAATTATGAACGATTTTGGAAAATGCCGAAACATTCTGATAGAATAGAAAGGAGTTCTGTGGATGAGCAAATGAATTAATTCGGAGGCTAAACAAAGCGAGAGTGCACATGGATTCGCAGCAATTGAACAATCAAACACGACGAGGAGGAGGATGGCGGTTGAATGTTCAGCTGATTCAGACGAGAAAAGTGAATAAATGATAGCGAAATGAAGAAAAATTCGATCGGAAGCCGCACAGCACACATTAGCAATTCTACATATTCAACAAAGTCGCCTTCGACAAAGCAACGTGGCAGACATTACATTCCACCGTTGGGAATGTTATCGATGAAAGAAGAGAAACAGAGGAAATTTTCAGAAGGATTGCGTAAGAAAAGGACAAAATGCGAGAATGACCACGAATTCGTAGCATCGTCGATTCTCGGAAATCGATATACGTATAGCCTCCTTGCAAAATTTAGTCCACTGAGAACGCGGCTGTGAAGGGGTAGATCGCCGCGCTCGATTGAAACATCGCTGACCGGTTGTGTCAAGAACTCCGATCCCCCCCCAAGTCAAGCGATTTTCTCAGCCCCCCCCCTCCTTTGCGAAAAAATGATGGCGACGACCTGGGGGGGGAGGTCCTGACTTCGTAACTTTTTGGAGTGGACGAATATTTAAAGGCATCGTACGCGCAGAAAACTGTATATTATTTCTTCATGTTTTTGTGTACCTTGGCCCCTCTAGTGAACGAAAATGTCGAAGGGACCCATGAAAAACCTTCATTTGTAAAGGAAAGTCAATTGGAGCACATTGTTAATACGAATTTGAATTTTGCGCCAAAATCAATTTGAGGTTTCCTGCTTCTGGAGGCCTCGTCACTGCCATTTTCGGAGATTTTCTGCATGTGGAGTTCGTGCCGTAACTATTTTTCATGTTGCCTTACGGTCGCACCAATATTCTAGGAAAAAGTGCTAGATGACTGGTGAGAATTGGTGGCGGATCTTCATCTTTGACGCCTTCCAACCTCATTGCGCAACGTTTTTGACGCGCCAAAGTTTACCAGTGTGGTCTACCGGGCTCAGTCATGAAATTGAGCTTGAAAAGTGAAAATTGATTTTCAGCGCGAACGATGCCTTTAAGTCAAGACTACAGTGATGGATCGATTGTATCAATCAATCCTATTAACGCAATAAATAAAAACTTTGAAAAGTTGTAATGTGATTAATATATAAGGTGAACAATGAAAAGTGCGTATTTTAAGGTCATAACCCAGCGACGATGGCCCGAAATGTTTGTTTAGCGACTGAACATTCATCAATGCCCTGAGGACACATAGGTGCGGTTTCGGGGATGAAAACCACATTTAGTATACGGCTGTCCGGATGTGAAAACGCACCCAAAATTTCGTGGAAGCAGCTTCAAGCCGAAAAGCGCTACATAGGGTGGGGTCCACGAAAAAATCGTTAGCTGTGAAATGTTTGCAAGTATTTATCGAATTTTTAATTAAGGCGTTTCGCGTTGCTACAACGAGCGTAAAACCTAGTCCTGCACCCAAATAACTTATTTAGTTCTTTTAGCCGGTTCAAAACGGACTTTGAAGACCCATTTTTAGGTGTGATAAAATCGATTGTATCACACCTAAAATGGGTCTTCTAAGACGATTTTCAACCGCGTAAGGGACTAAATTAGTTATTTGGGTCCAGAACTAGGTTCTCCGCACGTTGTAGCGACGCGAATCTTAATTTAAAATTCGATAAATACTTGTAAATATTTCACAACAATCCCGGACTTGAAATTTTTTTATGCACCGCTTCCTTTGTAGCGCTTTTCGGCTTCAAGCTGCGTCCATGAAATTTTGGGTGCGTTTTCGCATCCGTACAGCCATATACGGCATGTGGCTCTAATGCTCGAAACCGCACCTATGTGCCCTCAGGACATAAAAACAAACTCCGCTCACCCTAGGTAGCGCTGTTCGGCATGAAGTTGTGTCCATGACATTTTGGGTGCGTGTTCACATCTGGACAGCCATATATTAAATGTGGTTCTCGTGCCCGAAACCGCACCTATGTGCCCTCATGACACCAAAAATCTTGTACTTAAAGCGAGATCGCACCAAGTTTGTGGCCTAAGATGGCGATTTCATGGCGGAAATTGCAAGAGATATTACAATGAATAATTCTCTTTTGTAATAGTCGACTTTCAATCGTTTTACAGCCTGGCAAAAATTTTGACCTTTGGAGGGACTGAACCTGTGAATCCTAAATCGCCTAAAAATGCATCTTAGTTAACGAAACTCCAGAGCATCTGCGTCAATCCGTTGACAGGATAGTCCGCTTGTAATGCCCTCGATGACAGCGAGTACTCAACACCACTGCTGCTGACGTATCCAGGAGCGCTCTGGCGACACACTTTAGCTGGCCACGACTCCGCTTCCATGTCGAAAGCATTAAGGATGGCCACGCTGCTGCCGTCTATTGTCTTGCATGCTTTCTCCACTAGTGAATCGTCACCTTTTCTTGCGAGTTCCTGCCTCATTTTTACATCCCCATTTCATATGCTGCCTCATTTGTATTGCGCAGTTGTTTTGTTCACTCTTCAATTTCTTTTTTGATCTCATGTCTCATTTCGCCCTCTCAGTTTGATCTCCACTATTATTTTAACCTCTACATATATCTTATACACTATACTTTTTACCTCTATACTATATCTCTAAATTTTTTTGTATTAACGGTACACCTCTCGATACCCCACACCCCTGATATAAACTCATCTTGGCTCTTGGTTGGTCGAAGGTCCGACCCCTCACCGGACGTCGACGAGTCCGACCCCCTCTGTGATACATCACACCTCACGCTGAACCCTGTCGTCAATTCACTGGACTAAAATTGATTAGGAGATAGCATGTAGTACGTGAATTACTGTCGTTCTCGAAGCCAATATCCGGTCCGCAATGGCGAATCACTGCTGTTGCATCACGCGAAACCATGATAATCGTGCTGGAAAAAAGGTTTATCGTGCCGAGACAAATTGGGCCCAGCATGATTACCATCGTGTCACGTGATACAACAGCTGTAGTCCGCCATTGCAGACCGGAATTTGGATTCCACACCGACAGTATGAGGAAAAAATCTAAATCATGAGTGTGTGAATATTGGAAAACCTTTTTTTCCACAACAAAGGAATTTAAAAATTGGGATATTCAGGTTCCGGGGAAATCCGGAAAGACCGGAGAATCACTGTTTTCTGACCACTGATCACCTTTCGGCTGTTTCATCGTGGATTCATTGAATAATTGTGTGTTGATACACAAACATATCACGCTTATCAGAACGAAATTCCGGTGTGCAACTGCACACGACTACTTTTGCAATGCGCAGTTGGAAGCTAATGGTGCAGGGACGAGGACTGATCGTGCTAGGATCCCGTTATCAGAGCACAATTGTCTTCGAGATGCGTGCTGCAACAGGGGTCATCCGCAATTGCGGACCGGAATCCGTTCCAATACGAACAGCATGATCGACGTGGATGCGTCATCATTTTCAGTCGAGCGCATAGAGCCTGCGCGCCGCACACATAATATCACATAAATTAACAAAAATCGAGAACTATAGATTACCCGTAAAACCTGATATCGAAGTTTTCAACAAAAACTGCTTAGGTGGACAAAAATGTGGTCTTTTCTGTTCTACCTAAGAAAAGAGGGAAGAATTGCGTGTCACCAAGATTCGAAAAATCTTCAAGTCGAATATATTCATGCATGCATTCATTCGGTCCGTTTAGTCAAAGAGCACAACTATAGCCAGTACATGGAAACATAAACACACCAAAAAAAAAAACAAAAAATACATAAATAAAACGGAATGTGAAAAGGAGGGATATCAGATGAAAGAACAATAAAATGCAAATTCTATAGTGCAGGAACTAAGATTTGAACCCATACCCTCGCTCATCCGTCGCCACTGGGTAGCCCTTTTCGTTATCTACTCGGCCATTGCTTCTCATTTCTTAGCGCTGCTTTCATCGAAAGACAAGAAAAGTGCAAATCCCGAAAACGGCTCACTCTTCACGAATGGGCCACAATTAAGTCGCCAAACTTTAGTACGGTTAATTTCATCGTACCTGAAACCCTTTTAGTCAGCTAAATGTTTTCACTTTGTCTGCTTTGGTCAAGAAGTTACATCTAGTTTCCATAACTTCTCAGCTTTTTTTGTCCAACATAATGGCTCGTTGGGATAACCCAACATACATTTTGGTCTTTTTTCTCATCCTTCAAAAATTTCAGTAGGACCGCTCTCCAAAACGTCGCGAGTATCGAAAGGCATTCCCTATTAGGTGAGCCGCTAACCATATGTTTTCTATTCATGTAACTCCAAGCAGAACGGCGATCATCACGCGAGTTCAGGCCACCCTCTCTTCTTTCCTCTGACATTTTCTCTTGACGAAATTAATTGAGAATGTGCTATGAATACTAGTTTTGATGTATGAAATTGTGCTTTTTAATTCGAGAAACATTCTTTTAAGACTAAGCCAAAGTTATTCTTGTTTTTTTTACCAGTTTGTAGTTCTTGGTGATAACGTGCACCTGTGCGCGAAAAATAGAGATGTCAATACTTACATTTACAAAAATTCAGTGAAAAATCGAATATTTTCTTCCCGACGTTCCATTCGTTATTATTAGGTTGTCGGAAAAGTTTCCCGTCATCTGCCTCTGTCAATTTTCGAAACTTCCAGGGTTAGTTATCTAACCAAGTGCGATAACCCGTTTGAAAGCACGATTTGTTTTCTATTTCTGCAGATTTCCACTTGAAGACAAAACTAGTGGTTCTCGAATGATACGCTAGAATTCAGTGGAAATCTTCATTACTAAACATCATTGAGTGCTTCTGATCACTTTCTACCACTTTTCGACAACTTATTGAAATGAAAATCTTCGATTCGCTTTTGGAATCGCAGTAACAGCATTACAAACGATAAGTTATCACAAAGGTCAAAACATAGTGTCATACAAACCATGGTGTCAGTTCTGACTGTACACTTCGGGAAAAAACCCAAAAAAAAACACAAATATTGTCTAACAATTGGAAATTATGAGCGATACTTTCCCTCTCCGCATTACAATTTGAAAGCACAAAAAAGTGTTTCTGTGAGTTTAGGGAACTGTGTTTTGGAAAAAGCGAGTCTAGTGAAGCGTGCAGAATCGAGTTGCTACACAGAAAATAGGGTTCCGAGAAGCAGATATGCTAAACAATCGTCATTAGGAAGAACAGACTTCTGAGCCTACTATGAATTCTGGAATCTCATTTTTTCATTCATTCACAAGATACTAGGGCTGTGCGTTCTAACGTTAACGTGTTAACGCAAACGCGGGTTAACGCGGTTTTTTCCCGAAGATTTAACACTTATAGATCACCCAGGAAATTATTTCTCAGTTTTTATGCTGATCATGGAGAGGGTCACACGCTGATCACAGTGGTTTCTCTGAAATCGTCCGAGACCCTCTGAGGACAAAGTTATGGCTCCTTGGAGATGCCTACCTTTCGAGGGCGAAAAAATCGTGGACGAGTTCTCATGCCTGTATTTCTCTTCATTCGCAATCTTTGCGCGAGAACGATTCAGGACAAGGGGACAGCCCGGCAATTGACTGAAGAACCACAAACTGTTGAAAATTCACACAACCATTTAGCCGCTATCGAGTTCGGAAATCCTTTAGGGGGTGTGGCCCGTGGTGGTGAGTGAAGGAGGTCGGGCCTGTGGTGGTCGCTTATATCTCGCTTATTTGGAGGAACTGAGATCTCGCACTTGGAAAGTGTTATACAGGAGCAGTCTACTACACAATTAAATAAAACTCAAAAAACCAAATTCATGTCTGAGGGTGTACTGTGCCGTTAATAAAAGAAGTCTTGAAATCATGGTAATTTTGCTCGTTAATTGTAGTAGAATCATGGCACTGATTTATAGGAAACCTCTGATGATTTATTGATCTTTGCTGTGGTCAAGTAATCTTTTTTAAAAATTTTTAACGAAATGCAAATTGAACGTGTTTTTCGCATTAGCAGGTCAACGCGGTTTTTTTCTCGAAAATTAGCTCTTAACGCTTAAAGGCAGCGTCCGCGCAGAAAACCGCACTTGGTTTTTTCATATCAATCCAATGTTTGAACCCAGTGGAGATAGTTGGCAAAGCTTGAGACCTCAAAGCTGGGTACTCGTAATGCTACAGCCTTTCGAAAACCGCTCCGTGGTCTGAAAAGGCGTTTTCCCGGTCGATCATCTAGCACAAGGAGCAGAAGCGCCACAACAGGCCCCGGCAAATCCCAATGTCCATAATCTTTATTTCGAGAAATTCTCGCGTTCAAACGTGTGTATCGCAAGCTTCTTATTTTAATAGGATTCCTGACACTAAAAAGGCCAAAAGAAATAATCAATTTAAGAAGTTACAGGGGCTAAACACTTTCAGACGTCCAGCATTTCCGACAATTGTGTATTACACAAGACACACCGGACAGACGTTGAAAAAGGAAGGTGAATGCTTCAGATTTTCAAACGAATTTCTCTCAGAATTTGAGTGTTTTGGGTGGTCTTTTTCGCGATATATCACAACCTGGTGAGGTTACCTGCTCAAAATAGTGAAAAACTTGAACACGATTTTTTGCGCGTACACTGCCTTTAACGAAAAAATTTTGTTCCATTAGCGCACACCACTGCTAGATGCTCTCTACTTCGGAACAAAATTTACTGCGGTCTTTCGCGTGCCTGTGCGAGCGTGTGCTGCTTCCCCTTCCCTACCACACTCTTCCGCTGCGTCTCGCTTCGCTACAAACACGAATCATAGGAGCAAAGTAAATTTCTTGCCAAACTTGATGGTACATACAGCACAGACCCATACTCCGAAGCGAACAAAAATAAAACAAAAAAAAACACATAACGAGAACAGTGAGGATATGGAGGCAGCTCCGTCCAGCTCATTCTACTGGCGAAATAGGTTAGTTCTTCCTGAGACTGAAGCTAAACAGCGAACAGCTGAGGAATAAAGTGACGTCTCCACTTCATAATTATCTGGTTGAGTGGGAAGCGTTGTGTAAAATGCAGTGTGCAGTTTTCTGTCGGTATCTAATCAGAGAGTTGTCCTTTATTCCCAAATATTGTCCGGTTTTGGAGACCCAATGACCTAATCAGCAGAGAACCTTGTCAATGTCACTGTCTGCACTTTCGTCACGGTGTGAAGGTTCTTGAAGAGGATTTTCTCAGATAGGTGTACGCGTGTGTTGTGATGGATCCGAATAGATTTACAGAGTAAAAGTGGAAAGAATGCGGTGGCGGCAGCTCGCCAGAGGGAGACTCGATCAGCGAAAGCAGTGTAAAACTTACAGCCCTCTTGCCACAGGCAGCGCATACACCAGCAAGTCCGAACGGACTTGTGGGCACGGAAAATTCGCTACCAACTCAGAGAACGCCTATAAACTGCGGACACTTTCAGATGCGGGCTTCTTGAACGATTTCGGATTGTCTAGTTGCCGCCGATTCTTTATGTTGGGCAGATCTGGTGCTCGATGCAGTAATGACAACTGCTCACAGCAGTTCGCTGACGCTGTCTCTAGTATTGCCCTCATATTTTCGTGGGTGAATCCGTTCCATGACTTCACCACTCATAACTGATTTAGTTCATGTTTCGCAAAACTACAATCAGTGAAATTCAAATTCAATCACCTATCACATTTGTACAATTTCCTGGATAGATAAAATCAGATCCCAGAAAAACTTAGTGGAGAACATAGGAATTTCTGACTCCCTCGCATTGGAGAATACTTGCGAAGCTGATAGGGTATTAGGTTGATGCAAAAGTTTCCGGACTTTTCACGACTTTGAAACAAAAAACATTTATTCCAAAAACAAACAAGGCTCACCCAACAAAATAATTTCCATCACATTCAAGGATCCTTCGCCACCGATTAGACAGACCATGAATTCCCGACGCGTAGAACTCTGGCTGTTTCGAGTCTACGGCCATTTTGACTTCGGCATCTTTAGTGGACTGTTTTCCATCCAGGAAGTGCATCATCAAGCGGAACAGATTATAGTCGAAAGGGGAAAGATCTGGGCTATATGGAGAGTGAGGAAGAACTATCCAACCCAGGTTCAACAGTTTCTGTTCGCCTTCTTCACAACAATGCTCGGCCACACGTATCTCGGATAACCAGACAGAAGCTGCTGGACCTGGGCTAGGTAAATTCTTCCTCACCCTCCATATAGCGCAGATCTTACCCCTTCCGACTACCATCAATTCCGCTCGATGCAGCAAAAGAAAAAGAAGCTTTTGCATCAAGCTAAAAACGTTTCAGGAAAGTGTTTTGTGCTAAGGTAAATGATAAGGAACACACCCTGGACCGGAATGGACGATCGGAGAATGCTTTGTCGAGAACATGCTATTCTGCAACATTACTTAGCTCCTACTCTTTGATAATTCAGCGCGGGATGCTCAACATGGTGCCATTCTACAGGGTGGGACAAAATTACGGTAACACGACTAAAGCATCTTGGAAACGTAATCGGAGCTCCGAGCCTGGAACTAACAGTTATGTTTTCTTCTACAAAATATTCTGAAGGAGAATATACCACCAACAAAAGAAAAATCCCAGTAATCGTTGACGCAGGCGCCAAGTAGTTCGGGAGTAGCATCGCCTTTAGCGATCAAATGGGCGTTGCCAAGTCCAGGTCATCAATGGTTTTGGATAACAAATCCTTTAGCCACCTTCTTTGGTTCAAAAGTGGCATGGACACAAGAATTTTACACTTCTTTACAACAAGGAACTTTCAAACCACGCTTATGTAAGCATTGCCATAGAAATTTTTAAGCAATATCATGGAGTTCATCTTCCTTCTCATCTTGCAAGCAGGAGGGGGCAAGACTCCTTCTCCATCCTTTTTATCTACCATCATCAATGTCTTCTGACATGCTGAAATTGGAAATCCGCAGAAACAGCCATGCCAGTTGCCGGTCGCTTTCAGCACGCAAAGCGCCTTGGTGATATGAGGGCGGTTGCGTTTCTTATCATTGTAGGAGCTGTGTGATAGCGGAGACACTGAAGCTTCACACAACGAAAACCATAGCTTCCTAGCGATTAAGACTTCAGGTCAAAACAGTAAACGGGACTCAATGAAATGCTCAAATCTTGGAAAATCTGATCTCTGAGAAACCTCCAAGGCAAAATTGAACGATAAAATTGCATTGGGACTACGACTTCAACATTCAAAAAATCTTTTTCATTTCAGTGGGGAATATAAGGCGTTTTTTGTTTACGGGTAGGGACGGAAATTTTGAGAAGAAGTTCAAGATACTCCAGGAGATCAGGATCACCGCGCGCGCGTCACGTTACCGTATTTTTGTCTCACCCTGGGTAATAATCTACCTATATTGAAAGCAGCGTACCCGCTCAGAAATGATATGGATTTTATGCCATAAATTCAAGGTTTGCAGCAGGTAGTATCAATGAAACTGTCAAAAAAAAACAACGAAAACGCAACGCAAATTAAGGAAACGAGTCGTCCTTGCATTGGAATGGAAAAGGACGAGTTACACCGCATTATGCGCGCTCAGTTGAAAAAGCGAATCTAGTGATAAAGTGGCTAAAACAAAGGAGCTAATAGACTCTTACGGCCTAAGCTAGAACGCTTACGTCGTTCGAAACAAAAATAAGAAGTAGCCAGTGAGGGGCGGGAATCGTAAAAGAAGTGGGCAGAGACTGCATGTTTTGCTAATCGATTAAGACTAATTCACTGTCCTTCAAACTCGTTTTTGACTCTTCCAGTGGCGTTAGTGTTCCATTACGAGCCGTACCATTACCCATTTTCTGCCTTTAAGGCCTAGAACTGTACCAATATGCATTACACGTTCAACAAACTGCAAGCCACCTTATACCAGAGTCAAAAATGTCAAATTACATATGAACCGGTGAGATACCCACATCGCTCGTGATTGGAACGAATCCTTCGTGTCATTTCCTTAGGGAGTTACCCTCTATAAACCGTCGTAATTCACATCATTCGAGGGACGAGCGGCGCGCGCGACGCCTCAGCTTCCGTCTGCCCTCCGCTCTCTCACTGTCTCTAACCTCCGCTCCGCACCAGCACGCGTAGGAACCATGTGAATTTCGCCGTTTTATAGCCTGTACCTAATATGAAGCCATTCAATCGATGATCATTATCATCTTTACCTTCTGGCTTTCGCACGAGACCAATGCCAAAGAATGGATGACTTACGTGTTCAATGTTGGATGCCGCAAAACTTTTCCAGCAAATCAATACATTCATACATACGTATATATTTAACCTCTACTTCGGAGTTAAATTCACTGGGTTCCTTAGCGTTTGTGTGTGAGGAGCGAGGGTAGAGAAGCACACGAGTGAGGGGCAAAAGGAGTTGCCGCATTAGCGCGCACGCTCACGCGACGGGCCCTTGATAGACTATAACGACTACATACTGCACCGTAATGAGAACAAACGTGTTGACTGGTAAGAAATAAATTCTTCGGTGCTTTAGAGGCGACACCCAAATGTTTTCGACACTCAATTAGTAAACACCAACGAAGAGCTTCTGTAGAGAGAATTCGAAAACTGCAACTTACAGGATTGCCAAAAATAGGAGAGTTTCTTGCTTTTGAAAGTATTAGAGCAGGAACGGTATGCAAAAACAACAAACAGGCAGACTTCAGAGACTTCAGAACTGCGCGTGAATGCAAAGGCTATATAGGCTACGGTAAACCCTCTTTCCCATAGAAAATTAACTGATATCTTCGCTACAGATTCTAACAGAAACCAAGCACTGCCTATGGGACAAGACTACAGCATAGTTCGTAACTTTATATGGTGGGTTGAACTTTATAACTTGAGGATTATTTAGTTGTTGGGATATCGATGGAGGTGGTATAAGTGCTGCAAAAAGTGATAGGCTTCAGATTGAGGGTGGGAGGCGCGCTGTTCCGCGATCGCTTCCCGGCTGTTGTAATGATTTATCCTGGCATTTCACATCGCAGAGGTCAGCTATGCGGGGGTTTTGAAAGCATTCAAAAGCATAAACATGCACCTTTTGAGATATGCCCTTACCAAGTTTTCATTTAATATATTATCCCAGACTTGTGAGAAGTTTTTGAAATCTATGACCCCGAAAACTTTAGATTACTGCAAATGTGAAAGCATAGTCTCCATACATACGTAGCAATGCAAAACGTTTGCTTCGTAGGGCTCCACGGACGATTGTCTTGGATTCCAGAGTTAAGCATTCATTGTTCGTTTTTGCCTTTTTCGTAGAGTTGTCAAATTGCCTTCTTTAGCGGGAAGCCAAGAAACACGTACGTAGCAGATGACAAGATCACGCTACTGCTGATTTTGGTCTTTTAACAAAGGCTTAATCTTGAAATACCCTAAAAAAACGATTTGGCACAAAATGGCCCGGAGTAATAAAAAAGCTATGAAATAAAGTGAAATAACTGAAAATACGATTTGGTGGTCAATGACAGACGAGGTATCGGATTTAACTAGCTTATCCGTTAAACTTATCAGAGCGGAATCAAGCTCGATATGGATTGGAGCGTGGTGCTCACCTAGCCTGACCTATGTTAATATCCTTATTGCAGCTTTCAAAAATGGCTTAATGCTTCCCTGCGCGCTTGATTTCGTTTTGATAAGTTTAGCGGAGAAGCTAGTAAACCCTCGTCTGTCACTGACCACCAAATCGTATTTTTAGTTATTTCACTTCATTTCCTAGCTTTTTTATTACTCCAGGCCGTTTTATGCCAAATCGTTTTTTAGGATATTTCAAGATATTTTTAAAACTTTTTTTTGATTTATAAATGGTGTTACCAAATCGCTACTGTTGTCAGGAAGCTAGATTTTCAGAAGGTTCACATATTTTTCTCGAAGGTTCCCTTTCTGACTTCAATTTCGCTCCACGATTTATACTCTGAAATTCGTAAATATCTAACAGACCATATTGTCGTATGAGTACAATTTTTAAAACCTATGACACACAACCATAAGAAGTACCACTCATTGCCGCAATTCGTGCAACAAGTGAAAAATCGATATTACTGATCATTGATATTCGATTTTGCATGAAGAGAAGAATTTCTCAAACAAGTGACTTAAAGCCATCAGCAATCGGGAATCATTGCGGCATTGTGTGCAACAGGCGAAAGAAACGATATTATTGATTGGTATTTATCGATAATTACTGATGAGCCAAATTCTCCAACCAAGGAAACCAATCCCATGAACAATCACCGCTTCTCGCCGCATTTTGTGCAGAAAGCGCGAAAATCGATAATATTGATTTTCGATCGATGACGTCTCATGAGTACGAATTCTGACAAATTCAGTACTTACCTTCGACGACCTGTGTTGATTGGCTGCAGATTCACCCACACACCCTGGTCTCCACAGCCGTAGCATGTCCAAGCAGTTTTCGTGCTCCACGGCTAATTTAGTGTGTAAACCCACGATTTCTGAAAATTTACAGGCTATGAACCGGCGAAATTCTTATGATTCCTACGCGAACTGGTGAGGAGCGGAGGGTAGAGACAGTGAGAGAGCGTAGGGCAGACGGAGGCCGAGACAGCGCGCGCGCCGCTCGCACCTCGAGTGATGTGAATTTCGACGTTTTATATAGGGTAGCTTCCTGGCAAAAGTAACGATTTGGTAATGATAAAAAAAGTTTCAAAAATGTCTTGAAATATATAAAAAAAATGATTTGGCGTAAAATAGCCTCGAAAAATAAAAAAACATACATCAACTTTTTGCGCTCTTTTTAATGCGATTTAGCACTAATTTCTACGTTCACTCTCAACTGAGTTTTCGAAAAAGGGGTTGCGCGCGGGGGGTTGATTCAAAATCAAATCTGGTGCGCGCTTCGCGCGCACCACAATTTTGAGGTACATAGCATTCAAAGTTAAGGTATCAAGTTCAAAGTGGAATAGGAGCGACCTGCATTCATTTCCAGCCTCCTTTCCAAGAATGAGCTTCCTAGCTCACTTTTAAGTGTACCCGCGAGATCGTGAACGCCGTCTGAAAAAAGAAAAGAAGATCATCAATAAAAACCAGCGGGTTCCCACTTTTTTCTCGAAAACCAGTAAACCGTTCAAAACCACGTTTGGGTGGTCCCACCAATTTTTTGCGCTCTTTAATGCAATTTGAAGCTAATTTCTATGTTCACTTTGAACTGAGATTTTGAAAAAAAGGGTTGCGCGCACGGCCGATTCGAAACCGAATCTGGTGCGCGATTCGCCCGCACCATAATAGAGACGGGACAATGCAATGGACATGATCATTTTATACAGTTCTTCACTGATTTCTTGCAAAAACGGCGTGTTTTGAGCGCACACAGCGCTCATTGTACAACTTGCTTCAAAACTCTCCAGTTTCAAGGTTGAGAAAACTTTTGAATTTCTTCCTTTGAGACAGATGCAGTACAGATGTGTAGTGTGACATAATATTTTGAATAAACGCTAGTAATATCTCGACTTTCGCATATTTCCACTTCGAATTCCCTCTTTGTGTACTGACCAGGCGGGTGTGGTATAGCAGAAATCTACTACGTTTTCACTTATGATTTCAATGAAAAATCTAGAAGAAAATACACATTTCGGACAAAACAATGGACTCAACAAGACTACACTGCATACTTGTTCTCCGATTGGATCACTTTCAGATATCCAACCGGATATCCAAGATTCGGATAATGCCATGACCGAGAAATTGAAAATCGGCGGTACCCGAATCGAACCATTATCCGAAGGGTCAATGATTCGGATAAGACCGGACATAAGGGAGAAAATTTTGGATAAATACATAGAAAACCGACCGACGGACTATTTTTCTGAATCGAAGTTTTTGAGTACTTTTAGCATTGTGATTACGGTACATTTCTATTGGGTTATCGGAAAAATTTCCCGCCATCTAACATTGTCAATTTTTGAAACTTTCGGGGTTGGTCTTTCGGTATTGTGTTATATCGTTCAAAAGCGCAAATCGTTTTCTATCTGCTGCTTCATTCAATTCCGAGAAAAACTCAGACATTCGCTGTTATGAAATCGATACCAAAAAGCAGGGTAGTTATCAACCGCCAACCAATAGATGCCAAAATCGATTACTGCAAACAAAAGCGCGACCACTTTCGCTGTGTATTGATTTGCTGTAGGTTTGGTATTGGTGGGAACAGGAGGCTGTTATGAAGCGCTAACCAAAAACGTGTTTCCGAGTTGACGATCGGTCCGCTCGCTTTTTATCCTGCGATCGTCTAGCGTCGTAGACAAATAGCTTCGGAAGACTTTTGTTTAAATCTGTTGTTTATGCTGTTTGCGTTATTTCCTTTGTTTTTCTGCGTTTGTACGTCTCCTTTTTTTTTATTTTTTTCACTTCTTTCTGTCACTGCATAGTGTTCGCCTGACCTTTCCTTTTACAGGACTCAAGGTAGCTATTTTGGTTGAGCGGAGGAAGGGGAGGAGATTGTTTGTTTTTATTGGTTTCTTTTTTCTTTAAGGATTTGTTTGTTTTGTTCCTTGCATTTTGTAATAACAACTCAATGAACTTGTCCGTTCGGTTTGTTTTTTTGCCTTTTAAACCCTTTTTTGCTAAAAAAATCCGAAATTGTGTGAATTCAGTGCATTCTTCCGTTATTAAATAACCCTCGCTTTCAAATTCCAAAATTCAGGTTCTGAAACAATACTTAATCCGACGATCCCTTTCCCAGATGACTTGTGATTGAACTTTACCGGCGTTTCCAGGCTGCTTTCGCAAAAAAACACGTATGAGGAGAGGGTCTATGAATTACGAATTGCAGCGAAAGAGGGTCTAGGAGGCTAAAAACGCCCCAAATGAATTATATCATTAAGTGTTTGCTGCAAAATGCAAGCAACAAACCTAATAAATCTTGAAACAAAAGAAAACAATGATGAAAAGAAGCAAAAAAAATCTCCTGTCTGCCTCCCCACTAGGGCGGGGTCAACGTTACATATGGCTACCAGAATATCACAAATGATCATTTGTAACACTGCGTAGCAAGAGCTCGCCTCAAATCCTGGAGAAGGGTATGGAAGACAAAAATAGCAGATATTTACGGCTGTAGTTGGTTGTTTCCCACCGTGTGGCATTCGTCTAAAAATGACCGAAGACACGGTCATAGGGTCAAGCGAGCCGCTGTGTAGGACATTATCGAAGCTATCCCCTCTTCTTTGTGACCGGAATTTCAAATTTTCATTTGGTCCGAAATTCATAGTTCTCAATCCGAGTTCGCCATTCACGGGCTTGAATCTCAGAGGCTGGGTCCGAGCAGAATTTCAATTTCGAGCTTCTCCGCTCAATCGTAGCGTAGGCCACAGGTTATCATAGAAAACGTGCGGAAACCGCAGTTAAAACCGTCTTCTTCAACTCATTTCAGTCATCTCACTTTGGTACCAATTTTCGAAAATGTGCCCGTAATCCAACTTTTCAGCCTTAGTACACGCTCTCTTCACTGCGTGCGGGCGGTGCCGATCGCTTCCAGCAGCGCCACGAATGTTGCCAGTGCGATGTTCCCGCCGCGTTGCTGCGAGACGACCACGCACAAGCCGCAGAAACATCGGCATCCTAATGTCGGTATCCTGCTCATGCTTTAAACACCATAACAACTTACTTGCAGACCATTTTCCCCATGAGCAGTGGCTCATAGCTCTACAAACTTTTACATGGGGTCACCTAGACCAGGTCGACTTATCTAGCACGAATTTCGTTAAAGTCAGAAAAAAGCCGGAACCTTGCGGCCCCCACTACCCGTTAAAATCGCACAACTGCGTTTGAGTACGAACGACCGCTCGACACGCACGCCGACCGCGAGGGCATTCTCATTCGGATGCACTTTCAATCTATTAGCAGTGATAGCTCCTGTTGAAACACTATTTACTATTTTTGAAATTAGTTAAACCTTGTCCATTGCCTTCTTTCAGGAGCCCCTATCAAGTTCAACATACGAAAGTGATGATGACGCACGATAAGGTCTTTTTCTCGATCTGTTCTTTCGTTAAGCTTTGGAATTCGGAGCCATAAAAGAAAAGCGACAGAATAAAACTAGTAATAATTACAGTTAGAGAGCGGACGTCGCTCACGCGTGCGTGCTGCGTCGCGGACGATGATCATCGGCGGCAGAATGGACGGCAACGCGACATGCGATGAGCAGAAGTACATGATGAGAAGCATTATTGATTTTCCTGCGCTTCCTGTCGTTAAGGATAGCCTTTCTTCTTATAAAAAGGTGTACATTTGGGCACACAGAGATGGGGTTACCGCGTTCGCCGCGTGCGCGACATTTACCGAGCCGTGACGCGAGTGAGCAATGCCATGGAGTCGGTAATGCTCGTTGTCGGAGAATTCTGATGTGAATAACGGTAAAACACATAGTATATGTGACTATGGGACCTTGTTTTATGACTAAAGGTCAAAGTGCTACGAGTATTTGCAAGAACTGACATATTATCGAGAAGAATGCGGAGTATGCATAGTATGAAGGTAGAAACCTTATTTTATGTAGAACACCGTTTCGGAAAAGAATAAATGTTTTGTGAAATCAGATATTATGAGCGTTTCGAAACAAGGTACATTTATAGCGTTGAGTGTTTCAACGCTTTTGGTGTTGAAATATCACGTTTTCGTGGTATATGTAGAACAGTTTTGGAAACCTAAGGGAAACTGATAGCAGGTTAAAACTTTTATTTTCCGCTAACCAAACGGATATGTTCCCGGAAGATATCCTATTGGAATCGAACTCACAACAGAAAGTGTGCTGTTATCATCCGCCAACCAAAACTATTTGTTCCGGGAGGTGCTCGGCGGAATATATGCTATTAATACCAAGTTCATAACAGCGATTGTCTGAGCAGAAGTTCTTGACCTAATTTCTAGAATCCAGTGATAATCTTCAGTACTGAGCGCCTTCAAGTGCTTCTATCCACTTTGTAGCAAGTCGCCAGGGTTGTCAAAGTTGATGGGCCATTCGAACCCTATAGTCTAGGGTAAAGCGCTCGCGGGAATTCCTCACGTGGCATGAATTTTGACTTTTTAATTGATTTTTGTGAGCTTGATGAAAGTATAACTTCGGTTTGTTTCTATCTTATCAGACCGAATTCGACCGCGCAACTTGAAAAATGAGCATTACGGCCAAGTCTCTACTAAATAGTATTTGTTTAGTCAACTACCGATAACTGCTTCGGAAATCGAAAAAATGGTGGAATTCGGCGACATAGGCGGCTTGTTTCAAAGTAAACAGAAGCACTCCAAGGTGCTCAAAACTGACGTTTAAAACTGATGTTTATTACTGAATTCCAGCAGATAGTTTGAGGACCTCTAGGGTGCTCTCAAAGCGTGTTTCCAAGCCTTAGACAAAAAAAAATCAGTTTGCGATTTTGAACGGTATAACACTTGGCCAAAATTCTAACTTCAAAAGCGTCAAAAATTAGCAAAGTCAGATGGCGGGAAACTTTCCTGACAACCAAATATAATTCGGTGTGAAATTATATACCTACAAGGTTTTTAAGTCGTGTGCCTCCCAAGAGAATGGAAACCGCAAACCCTGAAACGTAATACCACTCAGCACTGAATTATTAACAATCTTGAAAATACTCTAGCACTGCCATGTAAAACTGCAGATGCACCTGTTTGCAGTAGGACAGGCGTTTTCAAAGTCTTTCCTAAAACACCTGGTTCACTTTTATATGTTCTGCCACTGCTTTTTTCTGAGAATTATCTGAAATTTTCCGACCGGATATCTGTATTCGATTCAACAAAAAATGACATTATTCAAATCGATCCATTATCTGATTCTAAACCGGAAAAAACGTTGAAAATTTGTTGAAATGATGTACTACTGATTTGGCGGTGCACGTTTTCACTAAACATCGAAAATTTAGTGTGGCAATGAAAGTCCATATCAAGCGCGTCTTAAAATCCGTGCTGACAGGATTCACATTCTCTTTTTGTGATGTTACTTCCTCTTCAATTTTTTTTTAAAAAATAAAGCTTTTCAAGCATGTGCGATATAACAGAAACAAACATTCCTGAAAGTTTAGCTTCGTGGCAAAAGTAAAGATTTGGCATCCATTTTTTCGAAAAATTAGAAATATACTCAGTTAAAAGGGGAAGGTATAGAAAAATGGAAAAAGTTTTGAAATATCCCTGAGAACGATTTGGCGTAGAATAATTTGATTTGTGGGAAATGTAGTGAAATAGTTGAAAGTATGATTTGGCAGTCGAGTTTGAACCAACTATTGATAAGAGTTGTGAAAACGAGGGATCGCATTGTATGGGCTTATCCATAGAACATGTCGAAGCAAAATCACGCGTGATATGGAACAAACAGTTGATTTTAATACTTCACTTAATACGTGAAGACCTTCGATATGTTCTACGGATAAGCTCATACAATGTGATCTCTCGTTTTGCACAACTCTTGTCAATAGTTGGTTTAAACTCGACTGCCGACTCATACTTTCAACTATTTCACTACATTTGCCACAAATCAAATTATTCTACGCCAAATCGTTCTCAGGAATATTTCAGAACTTTTTCCATTTTTCTTTACCTTCCCCTTTTACCTGAGTATATTTCTAATTTTTCGAAAAAAATGGCCATGCCAAATCTTTACTTTTGCCAGGAACCTAAACTTTCAGAAATTTCATTTATTCTTCTTAAAGGTTTCCTTTCTAACATGATTTATGCCTAGTGGTGTTAATTGAGACTCAGGCCGGGGTAGCACCAGAAACTTACCAGAGTTTTCCGAGCAATCACTGGTAAATCTGCAATTACTGCCCAATTACGGAAATTTTGCTAGAAAATTCACCTTGATCTCTGGTGTTGACATATTCTGCCAGATTACAAGAGAGTTACCACGATATTCCTCTGAAATTTATCGGACTCCTCTTGCAATCTCTCAGAAAAATTGCGAATTCTGTCGGACCAGGAAATTCTGCCTTAACTTTCGAATTGGGGGTTTGGGGGTCCGTAAGGATGGCAGTTCAAAAGGTAGATTGTTTCGAGATTCATAAGTAAGTGCAAAGCGCGAAAATAACCATAGGATATCCTGAAGCGAAGGGGTCGAGAAAGTGTCTCAGTGATTCATGCCCCTCGTTGTGAGGCAGACTCACGCACAAGCAAGTACGCTTCCTCCTCTTCCACACTTAAGCACTACTCGTACTCCTCATTACAGGCCCGTCATGCGCGCGCGTGGCGTTGGAGTATGAATGGCCTGACGCTACGCCCACGAGGCACGTGCGTGAGAACCGTTCCGCAATGGTGGTGACGGCTGCAACGAAATCGTCATCTTTTTTCATTAACCCATCACCAATTTCATTCTTTTTCATAATAATTAATTCCAGTGCTATCCTCTGCTACCATTATGGGGTAAACGCGTGTAGATTTTGCTTGTTCGGAAAAGTTAGGGCCCACTTCGAACCGCTCCCCCACATTGTCGTCGCAGGAGTATTATTAGGTTCCACAAGCGCGTGATGCGCGTAAGAAGTTTCATACACCAACGCCACGCCCGCGTGCGACGGTCTGGCGTTGAGAAGTACGACTAGCGCCTCATGCGCACGCGAGCACGACCGAGTTCACAGACACGCACATGCGCGCACATACACGTAAACCCGCGCGTATCTGCGCTTTCACGTGTTCTCGAATATACGCACGAAACCCGCGTCTACACACAAAAACACATGCGGATACAAGCATACGCATGCACACGCGAGCGCTCATTTGGCTACGCTCACAAAAGTGGGCGTGGTTGCGTTTCCATGAGCAAATTTGCTTCTCCCAGGGGTGCGTTCCAGGAACGTTTCCACGACGCTGTGGGAGGAAAAACAACGTCACCATGGACAAATTTGCTTTCCATGGATGCTAATTATAACTGAAAATTGCTCCCACGTGGCCGTGGCTACGATTTCATGGACGCCTTTTGCCATGGGAATGTTCTTGGAACGCACCCCAGGTCACACTCAAACGTCCCTTGGGAGCCCGTCCCACGAGGCGAGGAGCACGTTGTTTCTTTGTGTTGCTGACCGCTACACTGGTAAAGATGGAATTCCTCAGTGCTCACTTCAGACCTCACGGTTCTGCAAAGTTTGATAGAGCCCAATCCAAGTCGAAGTTCAACTCTGTTTTTTTTCTAATGTCAATCTAGTAGCGTTTCTCATTCATAATGCGTTGCATCAGTACGGAGAATCGTCGAGTGCACACATATTTCGCATCTCATCTCTACCACAACTCCATAATGCTTAAAACCTCATATTCAAGGTGATTTTCCATTGCACCATCAGGTTGTGATCTGCTAGGCATGACCACCAAAATCATTCTTGGTCGAGGAAAATCAATGTCCCCAGTCAGCTGACACATCGACGACATTTTTCCTATATGTTCCCGATTACCGGTTCCCGAAATGCTATTCCCATTGTAATCTCCGATTTCTCATGAGATTGGACTTTTTTAAATTTTGATGTTTTCTTTGTTTAATTTAATGAAAGTTTTTTTTCCATGATTTTCTTCAACTAGATAAGATCATAACAAAGTATAAGAAGGCTTGAGTGCATGCAGAGACTTGCCTGATTTCGAATTTGAAGTAGTTTTTTAATTGCTGTCAACGAGTCCTATACATTAGTGTTGCAAAATAATGAATTCAACTCCACAAATTTATCGCAATTATTTCTTACATTTCTATATTTTCCCTTTAAAGTCCCTCATTAAAACTGATTAGACGATAATTACAGCAGAAATTGGTCATATTTGACCTGTACTCGATGGGATTTCCAGAAGGAAATACATGTTTCCCGACGAAAGTCGAAAAGACTTATCAAGCATGCATTGCCCTCGACTCATTGACAAGGAAGGCACTATTAGCCAAGCTGGCCATTCCGATCGAAATGTACTTTTCTAGAATCATTTTTCGACTTAGAGTTCGAATATGCCCTTCGCAGCTGCCAAGAGTTACACTGAAAAAAGTTATAGACGTTTTTTCTATGGTTTTCGTACATATTGTCCCTCCAAAAAGAGCAGTAATTCTACGAAAAACCTGAAACGGACCCTATAATCGTGTTCAGCACCCGAAACAACCTCCTTAGGCAAAGTTTGGGTGGAAGTACATTTTCCGAGCCTTCTGTAGACTTACTGCGTTTTGGACTTACACGGATTTTCGATTCAGCGTTCAATTATATCAGATACGGGGTACAGGAAGCGTTGAAGAAAAATATTCCAGATTTGACTTAAAATTTGCCCTGGGGGTCATTTGGAGTGCTCAACACGAATGTCAGTTTATCATCTGCATCTACGGAAACGAGTTCTATTATTGCTGGTATCGCTATGGCATCTGTGCTAAACTGTGTTGTATTCCGCCACAATCTAGCTGTGTCAAGAGGATAAGAGTTTGAAGGCATCTTACGTGCAGAAAACCATAAATTATTTTCTTACGTTTTTGTGAAGCCTGGCTTCTCTAGTGAATGGAAATGCCGGAAGGACCCTTGAAAACACTTCATTTCTAAGGGAAAACCTTCCTGAGCAAAACGTAAATGTGAATTTGAATTTTGCGCCAAAATCCTTTGTGAATTTTTTCGGTATTCAGAGACCTGGTCGCCGTCATTTTTGAAGTTTTCATGCTTGTGAAGTTTGTGCTACAGTTGTTTTTTCGTTGTTTGACGGTCGTATCAATATTTCGTGAAAAAAAAGGCTAGATAATCGACCCAGATGTGCTGGACGACCGACCTAACAGCTGTTTTCAGGTGGCCGTAGCTTTTACAGGGCGCATTTTTAGAGCTTCTGGTTTCGTGGGTGCTGCCAGCTAGCCCCAACTGTTTGGTTGTACACAAAAATTTAAAGTGATATCCAGCCTTCAAGACAGTCGTTTTTTGTACATTTTGTACCTTCCAAAACGTGCCGTGATCTTTCTAAAAATTTTCAACGGACTTCATGATCGTGTTCAGCGCCCAGAATAAACCCCACAGACAAAACTTCCTCACCACTTTTCGTCGCACTTCTGTTCCTACTCTTCCCAGGGAATCTAAAGCTTACGTTTTAGCCAGAAAACGGGCAACTTTTACATCGTGAACACTGCCTTTAAAATTTAATTTCATTTAGCCTTCAATTCAGCATTCATCTTTTTTTATTCTTCTATCCCACCAATTTCATAATGGCGAGCACTAGTATCTCAATCGAAACCGCAAGAGTAGAACATGATTTCTTTCAGGATCCGGAAGAACCCGTGAGGTGCATGGCCTTCTTTGTGTTTGCATTCTTTAAATTGCTTCTATTCCGAAATCCGAGAGAGCGCCTTTGATCTATACAAAACTGTACAAAAAATGTCAAAAAAGTTGGTAGTGCGGCGAGATATTCGAATAATTCGTATTTGAATGATTCGAATAATTCGATTATTCGGAAGTTAATTTTTCGAATATTTTGTTTATTTGACTATTCGGAAAACTCACAAGGGACCACTTTGAACATAAAATGGAGTTTCGAGAAACGGTCTTTTGAAAGTTGTAGAGGGCGTAAAAATAAACTATTTCAAATTTCAAAATTTCACTCAGTCCTCACGGGTAGGTCAAAAACCACCAAAACAATGGGTTGCGGTAGGTAAAATGCCATTCAATGCACCCTAACCTGACGAAAGCCCCTAGAAAACAGGAAACGGACCTCAGATTCGTGTTCGGCCCCCCAAATTACCCCCTGGGGCGGAGTTTGGGCTAAAAAAAATTTCGACCTCTGACCCCCCAAAAATGGCTTTGAGCTTCTTACCTCACGGGGCTCCAGAGATCGAAAAAAAATTTATGACCCAAACTTTGCTCTCGGAGATTATTTGAAGTGCTCATGACGAATCTGAGGTCAGTTTATCGATTTTCGACAGATTACGGTAGATTGCGGTGGGTATACGGTAGTTGGGTCAAAGTCTCAGATTTGACTCAAAATTTCTGAACGGGGGTTGTTCACTTGTCAATTTTCACATTATTAAGGTAGGTTTAAGCCCCCTATGTCATGACAACTACCGTAATCTACAGTAAACCTCAAAATTTTTGCAAACGACCTCTAAATTCGTGTTCAGCACCCTAGACTACCCCTACATACAAGTTTTGAGCCGAGTCTGAAGATTTTTTCCAAACCACCTAAAAATTCCCTGATGGGTGGTAGGTATCCTCGCCTTGCCGCTAGGCTTGGAAAAACGCCTGTAACTTTCTCCAGAGTGTTTTCTTTCTTTTCCGAGAAGCTGCGAAGAGCATACTCGGATTTTATCACCAAAATGGCTCCAGAAAACTACATTTAATCCAGAATGGTCAGGCTGACTATAAGTAGTCTTCTTGTAAAGTGCGTTTTTAAAAGGTTCTGTTCTTCTGAAAATTTTGGAATTGATAACGAAACACTTTTCTTGAGTCTTCGAGCCATGCGCTTAAGTATTAGGTTGCTTCAATGGATTTTGTAGTTTAGGTAAACTCACTTCTGTTTACAGTAATTATTTCTGTTGAAAAAAAAAACATTGGTCATTGATCAAGGAACAAGTCCACGAAGTTTCATTTTATCCGAACTTTTTTCCAGCGTCATATATCAAAATAAGTCCCCTAAAGTGTTTCTCCGAATTAAGGACGGTTTTTCTGTGGCATATGTGGGAAGAAGGGTAGGAGTATTCTTGATATTCTAGCAATTGTTGAAACCTCGGAATTTCCGTAGTTTCTAACATTGATGTGAACCGTTCTCCGTTTATATCACGTTAGCTCTGCGATATTAGAAAAGAGGTATAAAAAACAAGAGACACTGTTAAAACTCAAAAAACAAGTAAGGTGAACACATAGAAATGTTATTACTACCCGCCTTAATGCAGTAATGATTTCACAGTATTCGAATCATCTTTCAATTGCTTCGTAATTCAACGTCTAACCGACTGAGCCACTGTGTGCTGCCAGTTCACCTCGACTATCACATTGCAGTGATCGGTGGTTTGAATGCAACGAGCATTGTTCAGGGGATCAATGAATAAGTCATAACTCGAGAACCTAGCTAGATTTCATCTTCAAACTTTTAGGAGAACCTTTTCAGATGATTTCAAGGCCACTGTATAGCTCACATTTGTGCTACGTCCTCCGAATCCAACGTTCTGATTTCTTTCCTTTTTTGATCGTTTTTGATCTACCCGTGAGGACTGAGTGAAATTTTAAAATCTCAAGTTGTTACTTTTCAACTCCTCTACAACCTTCGAAAGACCGTTTTTCAAAACTCCATTTTATGTTCGAAGTGTTCCCTTGTAGGTGTTTTGAATATTTCGTTATTCGAATATTCGAAAGAGTAAATTTTTCGAAATATTCGTTTTTTTTAATTTAATTAGTTTGATATACTCTACTTCCCACCAGGGGGCAATTTTGAGCTGAAAACAGGACCCTTGTCGCCTTGCTTCAGGGTGATACTAGGCAGACGAGGAGGGTAAATTCATACTCTACGTCCGAAAATCGTTATTTAAAAGTACATTTCATCCAAAATGGCCACTGCAACCAGAGATTGTTTTCTTGTAAGAGGAGGAAATGAAGTTTGAGCAAGCTGATAATTATATGAACAGAAACAGCTTCACTTCAATGGCAATACTAGAATTGAGAATAAGGCAGCTTGTGATATAAAAGCAGCAACATGGGTGTTCCACTCTCGCGATAAAATAGCCGGATGCGAGCAGTACTGATCGAAGAAAGTACGTTATACTAGATTACCGAAGAATTTCGGCGGAGAAAAAAAGGCGGGATTTCTCAGGCAGAAATACTGCAAAATTCCAACAATTTTGAGTACATATCTAAAGATTTCGGAAATCTTAAGCTCCATTTTCGGCCTATCGGGACCCTTTCATCGGAAGAATGTCTGACAAAATAGAAACTTTTTGGGGTCTACTCTCAGGCCGGGGTAGTACCAGAAATTTACCAGAGTTTTCCGAGCAATCACTGGTAAATCTGCAATTACTGCCCGATTACGGAAATTTTGCAAGAAAATTCACCTTGATCTCTGGTGTTGACATATTCTGCCAGATTACCAGAGAGTTACCACAATATTCCTCTGAAATTTATCGGACTCCTCCCGTAATCTGTCAGAAAAATGTCGAATTCTGTCAGACCGAAAAATTCGGCCTTAATTTTGGAATTGGAGGTTTCGGGGTCCGTAAGGATGGCACTTCAAAAAGGAGACTGTTTCGAGATTCATAAAAAAGTGCAAAGCAACTCACGCACAAACAAGTACGCTTCCTCCTCTTCCACACTTAAGCGCTATTCGTACTGCTCAATACACGCCCGTCATGCGCAGGCGTGGCGTTGGAGTACGAATGGTCTGACGCTACGCCCGCGAGGCACGTGCGTGACGACCGTGCCGCAATGGCGGTGACGGCAGCAACGATTTTTTTATAACTTTTTTAACTAACCCATCATCAATTCCATTCTTTTTCGTTATAATTAATTCCAGTGCTATCCTCTGCTATCATTATGGGGTGAACGCGTGTTGATTTTGCTTGTTCGGCAAAGTTAAGGCCCACTTCACACCGCTCCCCCATAGCGTCGTCGCTGGAGTATTAATAGTCTCCGCAAGCGCGTGATGCGCGTAGGAAGTTTCATACACCAACGCCACGCGCGACGCGCTGGCGTTGAGAAGTACGACTAGCGCCTCATGCGCACGCGAGCACGACCAAGTTCGCCGACACGCACATGCGCGCACATACACTTACACCCGTGCGCACCTGCGGTTTCACGTGTTCTCGAATATACGCAAGCAAACCCATGTCTACACACAAAAACACATGCGGATACAAACATACGCATGCACACACGGTTTGGCTACGCTCACAAAAGTGGGCATGGTTACGTTTCCATGTACAAATTTGCTTCTCTCAGGCCACACTCCAATGAACTCTAACCGCAGGCGGCTTCACACCACCGTGGTGACATTTCCGCGGGTAAATTTCCGACGAAAATTTCCTTTGGAGCGCGCCCCAATCGGCAACGAGGTGCTCGCCACCCCGGTGAAGGTCTAGCTCCGCAGTGCTCACTTCAGACCTCCTGGTTTTATGAAGTGTGATAGAGTTCATTCCAGATCGGAATTCCATTCTGCTTTTTTTCTAAATTGAATCTAGTGGCGTTTCTCATTCATAATACGTAAGATAGTGCCAAGATTCAATCACATGGAAAATTCGTGAAATGCTGTGCATCTGTGCGGAGAGTCGTCAACTGCACATATAATTCGCATCTCATCTCGATCACAACTCGATAATTCCAAAAACATCATATTGAAGATGATATTCTATTGCACCATCAGGTTGTGTATGATCTGCTAGGCATGACCACCAAAATCATTCTTGGTCGAAGCGAAATCAATACGTCCACACAGCTGAGACACAGAAGTTTTTCAACAACTTAACATCCACTAATTCAACAACTTAACGATTGCCTCGTTAAGTTGTCGATAAGGTGTCGGAACGTTGTAGAGAGGTGTCCATCAACTTGTCCTAAGGTAGGCCTCAACTTGACCTAGAGTAGGTCTCTAGTTGTTCAAAGCCGGTTTCAGCAACTTGTTGCCTCCTTATCCGTAAAGTGAAAAACTTCCTTTCAACTACTTGTCGGTCATCTACTATCAAGTTAAACAGCTCTTTCTGACTGCTTGTTTCGCTCTTAATCAACAACTTAAAGACCTTCTTTCAACAAGTGTTCACCCCTTTTAACTAGTTAAATACTTACATCCAACTACTTTTCTCCCACTTATCAGCAAGAATACACTATACTAGACATTGAATAGGTTCGAATCATCCAATAAATGAATTTTCCTCATTCTGCCCAGGCCTGACTTATGGGAAGTTTTCCCCTTACTCGGGAGGAAAATTCATTTATCGAATGATTCGATCCTATTCGATGCCCAAGTATAGAACACACCACTCGCGAGAGAATTGAAAATCACAAGAAAATATTTTATCAATATTATATGGATCTCAAATACTCCAGGTCATAGAACATCGAAAAAACATTCACTTCATGTGTAAAGCAATATAGAATATGACACAGTGAAGAAAAGAGTGAGGAACATAATTAAGAAGTGCACTGGTCATTCACGCACTTCATTTTTGAGAGTATAATTGATTAAGCGTAGGCGTCATCCCGCTTCATCGTTCTATTGCGGCATCGTCACACGTCCTCGATATCATCCGTGTCCAAACATATCCTGCCTGAATGTAATGCGTTAGTGTAATTCTCTTCACCCAAGGCGACTAACTTTACTTCCTTTTGACCATTCATTTAAAGATTCATAAACCCCATCTATTCATATTTTACGCCCTATTTCTATTTTTCATTTGTTATAAAGTTGAAGATAGAGAAAGAGAGTTTAAAGAGTTTTTGAACGCTTCTAGGTGTTTTCCGAGAAGTGCAGAAAACCATGGTAAGATGTCCTATATTGCCCTTGTTCTTTGTGAAAAAAGTGAAGCTTTCTGCTTTCCAGAACAAGAGTTGGCTTGTCGATCTGTAAATAAGACAGCATAACTTCTGAAAATGTGCGAATCTTTTCAGCCAATCTGTCGTTCATTTTGAAAGAAGTGCATGGGCAGAAACAGAAATTTTTCTGAAAGTACACCACATAAGAAAAAGATTCGCAGGACGAGAGGACCGTACTCAGGGCGGCAGGGATAGGCTCACGGTGTGATGGTCACAGAGGGCCCGCAGCTTCAACAGCTGGAAAGGGGAAAGGGGGCCACCGCAGCCCCGCGAATGTCCATAAAAAATATTTGAAACTCAGCGGTACAAAATGTTGAAAAACTAAGTAGAAAAAACTAATAATATTTAAAAAGACATTTGAAAAATTGAGCTCGCAATATCACAAAAAAGCTAATCGCAGTTTTTTTCGGAAACCATCAAAAATTCGAATGTTTTTTGATTGATGTCTGAGGATCCTCACCACTAGCCCAATATCTTGAGAATCGCACAAATTCCCAAGTGGAGGAAGGAAGTCCTGATCCTGAACACTGCGCTTTAAGGTGGTTGGGTCGAACAATCCACTAATATTGGTCCAGGCAGGATTCTTCGCCTTGAGCGTGCCAGACAGTTTGGCTCATTCTCCCCACCCTGCAAGCCGGGCTCTGTTGCTGTGACAGCTACTGTTGTTGCTCTCCCGGAATAGTGTTGTTGCTTTCCGGATTCCACTCCAATCGCCTCAGCACAGCAACGCAGTGGTGCGGAACAGAGGGTAGGCTGTAATGGTCACCGAGGGGACCGCAGCCCTCCACCGCGCAAAAAGAAAATATCAGCTGCACAACAAGAATTGTAGAAAGGAAATAGGAACAGAAATTGAGTTGACTTACAACTTTATCAACACATGGTTTTATAAAAGCCATCCGGTCTACCTGATCTCCTGCGCTTTCCTCAGCAACCCTGTCCAGAACTCCATCCCACCAGCTTTGCTTCAAAACAGAACCATGCGAAATTATCTCTTCCAGCGGAAAATCACCAGCGACTTAAAAAGCACAAAGAATCATTACATAATTAAAAGCAAGAAAAACACTCCCGCAAATTGGAGATTCATCTGTATGTTCTCCAAAATGAAAGTCCGATCCAAGTAAGAGGAATATGTTACGGATGAGAATCTGCGAAAGGAAAAATCCGCAGAGAGGAATCAGAAAATCTAGAAAAAAAAACCAAAAAACCGAAGAAAACACATACCATTTGCTCACGATAATCACTGCTCAAAAAGGCTTTCAATGGCTTTCATGAACTCCACTCCGCCAGCATTACATTTTTCATTGAGTTCACTTCTGGAAAATATCAAATTATCAGAATACCTGAGCATATACGCACACAAAAACCACTTCACCGAAAACTTCCTATCCATTTTCGGACGTTCTCAACAACAGTTTGTCATTTTTGTTACGTACTTCTCGCCATTTATTCTCACACAACGACTCCACAACCCTTAAACGCGTTGAAATTTTGAATTGAAAATGAAAAAATATGGCATATACAGTCTGTTCAGAATGCAGAGCTGTCACGCCCACTCCGGTCGGCGTGCGTGTTGCGCGGCAGTAGCAAGAGACAATTTTGAACATGCTAATGGATAAGCAGGAATATTAGAGAAGGCGCTTCACGAGTGCAGCTCGATACGCCCGCAGACCCCGTGATAGTCGGACTGACGACTTTTTTGGATGTTTTTTTCATGGAAAAAACTTTGGGTATATTGATAATGTCTGTGGGGGGGTAACTCACCCAACGCATTTATATCCTATCGGCGGCTGTCATTTGAATTCCCGCGCCCGCCGCGCGCAGTCGCCGCACTTTCGATTATCACAGCGCCCGCTCCGCGCTGTGATAATCGAAATCAACTGAGTCACTACGGCGGTACCAGAATTTAGTTCGCTAGAAACAATGCTAAGAAGAATTTAGTGCATATGAGGTTTAAAGCAATTAAATGCTTCAAATTACTTCTACAGCTATGATTAAGGTTCAAAAATAGCTCATAACAACGAGTTAAAGTTTCGATGAGTGGACCTTGTGCCTCAGAAAACTTAACAGACCTAATCCTGCCGACCCAGTTGATGATCAAAACCCTAATTAGGTCAAATAATGAGAGAGGCCTTTGATAACCATTATCCGGGAAGGAAACATCCGGACTGTCTCGTTTAGTCGTCAGGAACCACCTAGATTGCGTTTTCTTCGTTCATCCAGCTCTTTGGCAGGCCGGCAGCCGCCGCATCGACGGCGGTGCGGCGGAATAATGCAAACCAGACACCCACTTGGCGTGACGTGATTTGGACGCCGCACACAATCTCGCGCCTAGTGGTATTTTGGCACTGGACCAGGTGGTAATGCAGTTTCGTCGTTGCGAAGGATTTTAGTGTTATTCTTCCCAATCTGGGAAGAAGATTTTCTAACATAAATTGGGAACACTCGAATTGACAAAAGCATTCACGTTTATACACTTTTCATTTATACTATTGTATTATTTTATTTTGCCTCTTTTTTACTAAGCTATGATTTCTAAACGGTGCGTATGATCCATATACTAAAATCTGGTTGTTTCTATTTCCTTTCTTGAGGCTCAAATCTTTCGTTTGTTACCTAGAAAACGTAATCCATCGTTCATTCGGCTTGTCTTTATAAATCGTTAACTGACAAGGGAAGTGTTTAGAGTGGTAAACGCATCTGCCGAAACGATTAGTATCGTCAGTATGCAAAACTACACTACTGAGCGAAATTTGGTTGAAGGCGCATTTCCCATACTTTGTCCAGACTGACAGCGTTTTGGACTTGCATGGATTTTAGGTTGGGCGTTTATTCATACCGATTAGAGGGCTCTGGAAGCGTTTTAGAAAAATGTTCCAGATTTGACCTAAAATTCTCCCAGGTGTGTTTTTTGAAGCGCTGATCACGAATCTGTGGTTTATTAGTCGAGTTTCCAAAGCTTTCGGCTAATCTTGTTCGAAGCTTCCCAACCGGGGTAAATTTCGAGGGGAAAACGCTACTTTCGAGATTTTCGGAGTGCTAAGGTAGATATTGCTCACATTGTTCATCTGAGGGTTATTTGAAGTGCTGAACACGATTCTGGAGTCCGTTTATCGATTTTTCGCAAAATACGCTAGGTTACGGTGTGTGTACGGTAGTTTGCACAAAATCTCAAATTTCGCTGAAAATTTGTATACAGGGGTTATTCGGGTGGAGAGTACGAATTCAACGTCCGTTTGTCGATTTTCAAAATATTAAAGTGAGTTTCGCCTCCTAAATGAGATGTTACCTACCGTACACTACAGTAAACCTCGAAATTTCGACAAATGGACTCCAGATTCGTGTTTACCACCCCTGATTACCCCTACATGCAAGTGTTGGGCTAAATCGAAAAATTTTTTGAAACTCCTAGAAAAATGCGTGATGGTACCCTTGCCTTTTCGCGAAGCTTGAAAAATGCTCATAGCAGCACGAACCTGCAGCTTGAGGCGGGATACTGCGCATTTCCACCATTGAGCCAGAAGAGAGATACTTAAGGGTCTTTCACAGTCTGCCGAACGAAGCCGTCCGGCATGTTATAAGATGGGACTACGGCGTCAGTGCACCCCGCACTGCGGTGTCGGCCGACCGACGTCTCAGTGCGGTGAAATCATTGACACGACGCCGGATCAAGTTATGACGGCTTAGAACAGGTTGTTTTCGCCTTAAATTTTGTACTGAAAAGTCGGAACTGGCGGTTGTTCACCGCAGCTTCCCTCGCACTGCAGCTCACTTTTAACTTGCCGGACGGCGTCGTCCGGCAGACTGTGAAAGGGGCTTTACGATACTTGCCGTTTTCGCAGATGCGTTTACCCTCTAAACACCTCCCTTGTGAGTGTGCTACAATTCACCCAGCTCTACTGAAACCATCAATAAATTTTGGCTACGTAGTCGCTTCGATGGCCGAACTCAGCACTTAACCTCCCTCCCAGACGGCATAGCTTGGAGGCAACTGCTACAACTGAGGAAAACAATTCTAGTTAAGCAAGTAGTAGACTGAGAAGTGTTTTCGATTTTCAGTTAATCGAGTTTTGACAGCTTACGGTAGATTACAGTGGGTACACGGTAGTTTGGCTCCAAGTCTCAGATTTGTCTCAAAATTTTTATGCGGGGTTATTTGGGGTGCTAATCACAATTTGATGTCCATTTGTCGATTTTCGGAATGCTAATGTAGGTTTTACACCCAAAATAGCATGGTATGTACCGTAACCTACAGTAAACCTTAAAATTTCGAGAAGGGGATGAAATATTCACGTTCAGTACCCAAGATTACCCCTACACACAAATTTTGAGTGAAATCACGAAATTTTTGAAACACCCCGAAAAAATTCAGTACTGTGCTTATCTGGGCCAAATTCCGGTCCTGGTGCGTCTCGACACGCTTTGCGGCCGCACGCCTGATCCAAGCGGGGCGTTGCGTAATTTTGAAATCAGGCGACCCCCTCCCCACCATTAAAATTTTTTCCAAGATCCAAGAGTTGGCGACCCTCCCCGAGGCGCGATTCCTGGGCAGTTTATATTTGTTTACTAAAACTGTCGAAGCCGAAAATTCGTCAGTAGTCGGGCTCAAGCGTCCAAAAATCTGAGCAATGCTAAGATCCTTCCTTTGGTCACCGAAACAATCGAGAATTATTGAGATATCTTCACCAACTTTTCATTGTGGTCCAGAAATTTTGCGATCTCACTTACCTTCATTTTCAAGCCAAAATTTCTGCGACCCCTCCCCCCACCGTTGCGAAAATTCGCAAGCCCCACGCCGACCCTGCGCACGCGCTCGAGTCAGTCGGGTTTCCAGCGCCAAAGCCGACTCGATGTGGCTTTTTTATGCAATTTTCTTCAATTTGTCTTAGAGTCCAGTTTCCAAAACCCACCTAAAGTCAGCAGATCTGCGGCTGCGGCGCTGGAAGCTCTTCTGACTCGGGAGCGTGCGGCCGCAAAGCGTGTCGAGACGCAAATGCGGACCGGAATTTGGCCCAGATAAGCACATTAGGGGTGGTGCCCCTACCTTGCCACGAGACTTTGAAAACGCCCATAACTTTTTTCAGGGTGATTACAGGCAGCTGCAAAGGGCGTATTTAGAATCTATATCAGAAATGGGTTTTAGAAAAGTACATTTCCTGTGGAAGGAGTTAGTATGGCTAATCATGTTTCCTCGTGATAAAACGGTTAGCTTGACCTTAGCATCCTAATTATCTCCCATGAACATAAGACTTGAATGGATGGTGCCTGAGCCTCAACAAAAAAAAACTCGAAAAAGAAGAATAATAGCCACGGAGATTTAAGTATTTGGATCATATTGACCGTTTAGAAACCATAACTTACTCAAAAAAGGAGTAAAATGAAACTAATACAATAGTGGAAATACCAAAAAAGTGTATAAGCGTGAACATTTGTGTCCAATTCGAACGTTTCCAATTCTTATGTTGGAAAATCTTCTTTCCATATTCAGAAGAATAACCTAAAATCCTTCGCAACGACGAAAACTGCGTTACCACCTCGCCCAGTTCCAAAAAAATACCACTAGGCGTGAGATTGTGTGCGGCGTCCGTAATCACGTCGCGCCAAGTGGGTGTCTGGATTAGCATTACTCGGTGCAGCGACCCGCGCGGCGGACGCGGGAATTCAAATGATAGCCGCCGATAGGATATAAATGCGTTGATAACTCACACCGTTTTCAACGTTCCTATGTTTTTCTTCAAAAATCGGAGAAAATTACCTTTGCCGTCGACCTACATTCGCAACCGCACAATCGCCTCTTTCCGTCGCCGTGGACTATGAACTCCGATGAAGCCTCTGATATTTTGTCGAATTTTTAAAATTTGAAAACTGTCCTCTAATCGACTCGAATAAATAATCGGAAAATTCATGCAAATTCAAATCATTTCCCATTAGTTCACGGACATTTTCGAATACTTTTCAGCGGCTAAATATTCAGATGCCGCGACCCGAGATTGGTCGAATTATCGAGTATTCTGCAATTCAGAATAATGCAAGGAGCAAAATATTTCAAATTTCTGAATTAATGAATACTCAAGAAAAGCTTACCCGGAAGAAATCGAATAACCTAGAAAACTAATAATCGATATTCCCGAATAAACCATATATTCAAAAAATCGAAATTATTACTTCCGAATGAATCGAATATTATTCGATTCCCTGAAATCTAACCTGTACCTTATACAACTGCTCCAAATTGGTAGTAACATGCTGCTTGGTCTGAATAGCATTTATACTAGATTCAAGTGTCAGCCATCCTGTTGCCATCAGATCAGCAACGTTGTCATTCTTTACTGACAGAAATTTAGAATTACTAGCATTATGACAAAATGTCTGACCGAAATCCTCAACTCACTTCGGAAATTTTTAATGGTGAGTTTCTTCACAGTTGGCAGCCCTCGAGAAATCTGACGAGCAACCCTTGAGTCCACCTCAAAGAGTCGGATTTTATCCAGAATTTATGGAAAAGAACGCAGCAAGAGCTCGATTACGGACCATATTCTCGTTCCTATCATCGCGTTCCTTCTCTTGATCGAACTACTCCTCATTTGGACCCTCAAAGAGCTGTTCCAACATGTATTCAGGCCCTCTCATCGAACGCCTGTCGATACATCTCCGCCGATTCCTGGTCGCTCATCATATCGTCACTCAGGTCGGACATTTTTCGCATGTTTTGATTGGAACTGGAATAGAAAACTTAGATGTAGCAGCTGCGGATGTAGTAACTGCTGTAGCACCGTCTGTAGAACCGTCTTCTGATTTCGGTACCAGAAAATCTATATTTTAGGGCATAATCACTTACTCGCAGCTAACCGTCACGGAGGCTGCGGGATGTAACTCGTCCATGTCCGCTGGAGACTACCTGGTTTTGGGGTAGGGGATGGAAACCAACAGGAGGGTGAGACTCAATTTGCGTGTGGGAGCCTTCATTGCTTCAAAGGAGCAGCGAATCCCGATTTTGATGGCTTATCAGTGCTTTGAATACGAGGTGGTGGACGAGTTGTTCGTCAACCTCAAAAGCACAACTTAACCGATTTTTATAAGAAAAGGTCTAAATAAAGCCTCTGTTTCTAGAAGGATGCGGCTAGTCTCAACGCACGTTCGCGCATTTGGACGAATTTCAGTGTACACGATTGAGAAACATTGAGTTACATACACCTTCCGTAGCCACCGTGATGGTTAGCTTCGAGTTAATCCCTTTACTAAGCGCAAATTCCAAGTTCACTTTACAGATCTCTGAGCGTATCATTTTGGAATAACGTTTCCAGGCATTTCCTTAACTCTTGAAGCATATCAAAGCAGCAAAAGCTACTCAGAGCGAAAAGTGATGTTGAATGAATGAGGGCGAACGTATTGGTAAAGAAGCGACGCTGGCGACATCGGCACTGCGATTCCGCGAAGCCTTCGCGCCCAACGCCGCGTCGGGTTTGGAGCATGCCCCAGGCCTCTCGCTCGGCGGGTGTGTTGCTGGTCGTCGCAACTGTGCACAGCCGTTAGGTGAAGACTGTCGGACAAATGAACTGCCGTAAGCCCAACGCGTGCTCAATATGCTCAAAGCTAAGACGTGGAAACATGATAGAACTGATAGAACACATCTGAACACGCATGGGTAACGGTCGCTGCTGCCTGTTTAGGTTTTCTGGCTTAGGTTTCAGGGTAATAAATTAAATGGATGACGGAATCGATCATGCCATTCCGTCAAAGCCTATGTGGGCTACGATATTTTGAATAATGTTATCTGGCCTACCCCCAATCGGCTTATTGGCTGTCGGACAGATTTTGCGTTGGAGCACGCTTCTCGCGCTAGCCTTCCAACCTCCTCAGAAAGCAACATTATGCCAATTTTGCAGAATTCCTCTATCGTACGAGCGAATTGCAAGGGTAGAACAGCTCCATTAACATGTAAAATTGGTTCCGATAAAGATTGAAAGTACAACTGTGAAATGTATCGTTGAAGAATCATAGTGAAAATATTAACCATTCCGGCCATTGTCAGTCTGTCCATTCCGGATGAAATGTACTTTTTCTAAACCGTTTTTACCGTAGAATCCGATAACGGTGTTCTCATCTGCCTGAAACCACTCTGAAAAAGCGTTATAAACGTTTTTCGGAGCCTGGGAACAAGGAAACCCCTTATAAATATTTTAGGGTGATTTGAAAAAAATTCAGATTTGGCTAAAAACGTGTATGTAGGGGTAATCTAGGGTGCTGAACGCCAATATGGAATTCATTTTTCAATTTTCCAAAGTTTTCGACTTGATTTGTTCAATGCTACCAATCGGGGAAATTTGAAGGCAAAATGTGACTTTAGACGAGTTCTGGGAACTACGATAGATATATCTCAAAATCAAATTGTGTCCCGGAGAGTAATTTGAGTGCTGTGCACAAATCTGAGTTCCGTATCTCGATTTTAGTCAGATTACGGTAGATTACGATGGGTATACGGTAGTTTGGTCAAGGTCTCAGATTTGACTCAAAATTGGCATGCGGGGGTTATTTGGGATGGTGAATACGAGTTTAACGTTCGTTTGCCGATTTTCAAAATATTAAGGTAGTTTTTGCCCCTTAAATGGCATGGCACCTACAGTAATCTACAGTAAACTTCAGAATTTTGACAAACGGGCTTCACATTCATGCTCAGCGCCCTGGATTAACCCTGCATACAAGTTTTGAGCCGAATCCATTTTTTTTTCAGAACACCCTAAAATTTCATGGGTAGGTACCTACAAGACGATTGAAGCTAGGACTTTTTCAGGCGTCACCGTCTACCGTTACAGACAATCGTGGCGGGACCGCTTCGCCATCAATTGGCAGCAAGCCAAGAGAAGTGAATGCTACAGAAAACTACTTTCGAAAGCAATTACGGGTGTTTGGGCCCCTTTTTTGTTTGACAGCAGTTTATTAGTTACTGAGATTTCGATAAATCGAATAGACCATAAGCGTAAGGCTGCTATATGAGCCGCAACAGGTTAATGAGCGGAAAGTACACATGCTCAACAGAATGTACTCTTATTTAGCAAAAAAAAAGTGGTAACAATCTTGTGCTCAGCGTCTAAGAATACTTCTCTGCGTGAATTTCCGGTTAACTTAGGGTCACAGGCGTAAGCATCCTTATGCATCTACACACAATTGCCCGTAAACCAGTGTAATAAACTCAAATTCATGTCAGGTACCTGAAAAGGAGAAGTTTTAGGCAAGCTGTGTCATCCTCAATCAAAAGAATTAGTCTGCAAGAACCCTATCTTTGCTTTCGCGGCCATTCGCTGCGCTTTGCTGCGTTTTGGCTTACTGCCAATGGATTTTCAGGGGGTCCCGCCACGATTGCCTGTAACGGTAGACGGTGACGCCTGAAAAAGTCCTAGCTTCAACGTCTTGTAGGTACCCTTACCTTACCGCCAGGCTTCGGAAAACGGGTATAACTTTTTTCAGTGGTTTTAGGCAGTTGGGAACACCAAAATTGGATTATACGCTCAAAACGGCTCTAGAAAAGTACATTTCATCCGAAATAGCCGGACTTAGAATGGCCGGAATGGTTAATATTTTCACTATGATTCTTCAGCGATACATTTCACAGCTGTACATTCATTCTATATCGAAACCAGTTATACTTGTTAATGGAGCTGTTCTACCCTTTAAATTAGCTCGTACGATAGAGAAATTATCCAAAATTGTGATAATGTTGCTTTCTGAGGGGATAGGAAGGCTAGCGCGAAAAGCGTGCTCCAATGCAAAAGTCCGTCCGACGGCCAATGAGCCGATTGGGGGGGGAGGGTCAGATAACATTATTCCGATATTTTAGCGTCAAACAGGCCCTTGTGTGAGGCCTCAACAAATCCTTATAGGCGACCAAAGTTTTCAGGATTTTTTTCGACACTCTTCCCAAGTTTTCGTTTTTGGGTAGAAATTCCCACCAATGTATAGTAAATGAAAATTTAAACGCACCTGCACTGCTTGAAGCGAGGGGAAAACGGAGAGTGAACGTTTCTGTGCACCTTTCTGTAATACGAATGAGCTTCGTGGAGTGACGGGAGACGACGAGTTCGTATTCAATTCAACACCAGTATTGCCCTCTGCTGTTGATTGCATCCAAATTATGACCTGTAAGCTGTTCAATTTGCCCAAAATAGAAATTTATTGTACAAATACCTGTGAACTACGGCAAGAACTCTGAAACCCACTGAATCCTGAGAAAACAGCGGAGATCTTCCCCGGAAAGAAAATTTTTATCAGCCGGAAAAAACTTTGCGTCAAAATTGTGCAGGACGCGATTACGGACACCGCAGCGAAAAGGGCGTGAAAAAATATTAGCGACGGCGCAGTTTAGTGGTATCGCAGCGCGATTGTTGACAGATAAGAAGCATTTACTAGCAGGACTTCTGCCACATATCTAGCGTTTCATGCAGTATGTTATCAAGATATTCAGAAGAATCAGAAATGAAAGTGTAAGTCGAGTCGTAGAAGTCTAGAGTAGAAGTCGATTACGTTGGAATATTCATTCTCTGACCGAGCGTTGAAAATAAAGCGTTAAGACCGATTTCAGAAAGAAAAAACATACGAAGTTTTAAATGAGTATCGAAAAAATCCTAAACTTCTAACCAAATTCGAAAAAATCCAAATTTTTGAACGACTTTCGAAGCCGTTCGAAATCTCGAATCCGAAATTTCGATTAGTTCCCAAATTCGCTCGTTCGAATTTTTGAACGATTTTTTCATTTTTCGTTCGTTCGACATTTTTTTGAAATTGTGCAGCTATAATGCACAACTATTCAAGCAATCAAATCATGGTCATTCTCACACAGTATTCGACTTTCCTTATTGAAACCTACGCTACTTATATAAGTAAGAACGCGTTTTTGAAATTCCCAAGTGGCTGAATTTTTTCGAATGAAGCCCTTCTCAAATTTCCGAATGAATGACTGAATCCGAGTAAGAATCCACAGTTTTCTTTTGAACTTTTTTTCAGGCTGAATAATCAAGTGTGGTGACCCAAAATGGTTTAACATTCCGAAAAAGCAAATCTTTCGGTTCTCCTGTTGAACATAGTACTCGAAAAAGGAAAGCAGAAAAATTGAAAACGATTGATTTAGTCTCCCGAATGAATGGGATATATTAGAGAACGAGTAATTGAGGTGCTCGAAAACTAAAATCGAATTCTTTAAATAAATCTTAAATTTGAAAAAAAAGCGAATAAGCGATAGTTACAAAAGCCGGCAAAGTTGGACATGTGAGGTTCGAGTAGCCAATTGTGGGCGGATTCTATACAGGTAATGGACGCCTCGTCAACGGTAACGGGTCAGCAGGGCTCAATAGGAATTACCTACGGTGGGGTGTGTTAGCACTCTAGGATGTGATGACTGGCCTAGCCCACGTGCCAACACAAGGCTCGGGTCACACCATGCAGTGAAGAAGCAACCCAAGTGTGATAGGACACTGTACACCGAAAGAATGCCAAAGAATTATTGCAAGGTTAAGAGGTTCATATATATAAGCCACAACTAAATCAGATTTTTCGAATGAACTCTTAATTCTCAACATCATTTTAATAATTCTCGAACAACTTTTCGAATAATGATATTTAAAATCTCATTTTTCCAGTCACAAATCATAAAAAGAAAGTTCAGTACTTGGAATCGCGGAACCCCTGAATTTAGTAACTTCAATTTACAATCCTTCGGTAGAACCGGTATTTCAAAACTCGAAAACTTGGAAATTCCCATAGAAATGTACTGTTTTTCTTAGTGGAAGCATGCGGCCACAATCATTTCCACAGCCGAACACCAGTCGTGGAACGAGGATACCAGCTGAGATAGCGTTGATCTGCCAGGCAGAAAACCATATTGCGCCGGGCTGAAGAGGTCATTTGATAATGGGAGAGAACACAATCTTTGATAATGATTTCGACAACTTTGCATACTGATGAGGTTAAACTGATGGGCCGATAGTTTGAGACCTGAACAGCTGGTGCCTTTTTTCAGAAGCGGGGTTACAATCGCAGTATTCCATGCGGACGGAAGCGTTCCTAGAGCAAGACTATGTTTGAATATGCACAAGAGAGGGTAACATAACCCGTTAGCAGCCCTTTTGATGAAATAAGAGGGTATGGAGTCCGGAGGAAGCGAGATTTTGTCGTTGAGCTTTTTTTATGGCACCCATTACGACTTCGTAGTCAATAGGTATGGAGAACAATTTCTGAGGACATCGTGGGGAAAATGGGGGGGGGTCGCGCCGTTGTCGTGAGTAAATACCTTAGAGAAGTAGTCCGCGAACATTTCGCATTTTTGTTGATCATCAACAATGGTTTCGCCCTCTTCATCTTTCAGGGAACTGATACCTGTACGCGTCTTCATCTTAGCATTCATGTATTTGAAGAAGTTTTTTTGATTTCCTGAGCAAATAAGGCGTTTTTCGCGGTTCTTGGCAAATCGTTTGCATTCTTTTTCGAAATCCCTAGCACACTTATTGAAAGCATCGCGCGCACCAGGCTGAAAGCGGTCACGCCAGAGGAAGTGCTTTTTAGCGGCCAAGCGTTGCAGGTGCGGTGGAAGGTTTTTGGTCTTAGGACCATGTTTCCTAAGTGGAACACAATTCTCTATTACAAGGTGGACATAAGAAAGAAAGACTTCATACACCTCGTTTATATTTCGGCACGTGCAAAAGAGTTCAACCCAGTTTGTTCCTACCAACCAGAGATTTACTTGGTCCCAATTGGCTAAAGCCATTGATGGTAGGACTTCGGCGTATTTTGGCTACCGTGTTCTGGCAATCGCTTCAGGACCCAGAGCCCGTTTCCCTCGACATCGGAACCGCTTCGCAGCTTCATTGAGTTCAATCACGAGCGCTTCCGGTACGATTTCGCTCTGGAGCGTACTAGATCATCCATGTAGAGGTTGGATCACATCAGAACTTGTCAGCGCAGAGATTTTCAAACTTTCAAGCCTAATGTCCTCGAACTCCAGGCGTGATAGCCTAAAAAGGGGCACTCAAACTGAAAATCTCACGTTGTGTTCATTATTGACTTCATAGGCCTCCTGGCTCTCCTGATTTTGCAATGGACGGAAAACCCGGGTTGGTGAGAACTTTGCGGAGTGTGGAAAACCACGGTGTATACACAGAAATCGCTCGTTGCAGAAGCTTATGCAAAGAACTACTTCGCTAATTCTCCATGTGTGGAGCCATAAATGGGATCCTAACAAACAAGAATGCCCATGATTTCTGTTTTCGCAAAGAATTTTTCAAAGAATTTTCTCAGTGCCTGCTCTACTCATAAGGCGCACGGAAAAATTTCCACCTAATCTACTAGAAGTATTCAAACAACGGAGCGTCACCATTTAGATGTGATTCACACGCCTTTGCCAATTTATTCTTCTGCCTCTACTGCCTGATTTCACTCATTCGGCTAAGAAAACCCTGGGCTCCGAATTACGGAAAATCAAGCGTTTGCGGGAAAGCAAGAAAATGTGTAATTCAAAAAAGATTATTTCATACTTTAAAATATCGAAAAGTCGTATCCAAATAAATCGAAGAGCAATTTAGTGGTGACCGTAGTTTGGAAAACTTGAAATAAATAAAGCTTTTCCAGGGAATATCGGAATAGTAAAGCTCTTCATCTAAGAACTCTTCCAGCCTAGTTCAGAATGCTGTTCATATTCTCCGAGGAAATTCTTCGAAACCCTCCTGCTTCAGTGGTTAAGGAGGGGTTAGGGAAGCTAATCGATATATAACGAAAAGCGGTGAGTGAAACGGCCAATCTTCTTCTTCTTCTTTGCAGCCGCAGAAGGGTTTTTGCCATAAGTTCAAGAAACGGGCGACCGAAGTTGGATTTAACCACAAATCTATTGTCGTCAGTGAGGTGGGCCTCTAGCCAAAATACGCCGAAGTCCTACCATCAATGGCTTTGCCAATTGGCTCTGCGAAAATCGAAATTACGAGCTGTTTTGGGAACATCAGGTTGACATGCGATTTCAAAGGCTATGCTACAGTGGTCACTGTAGAGAATTTGGCTGTACCTCCCAATCAGTAATCAATGTGAGGTCATTACATAGGAGCAGATTGAGCACATATTGCCCATGAGTGGGCTCACAATTCAGACATGATAGGCCAGAACTGGCCAGAAAAATGTTCAAATAAAGTACTTAATAGCATAGCGAAATCGCCAGAAGAAAACGCATAATTGAAATCACCAACGAAGTCTGCTGATGTTGGCGGCGGAAGCGATGCGGTGGCGCAGGGCGGGCGGGCTGCTTCTAAATCGATCAGATCAAGGATGCCTGCGTTGTGATTGGGCAGCGGTCCGGGAATGACCCCGCCCCTGACCAAAGGAGGCGGGGTCAATTCGGCTATGGCAGCGAGCCAGCAACGCTGACCAATCACGACGCAGGCATCCTTGATCCGATCGATTTAGATACCGCCCGCCCTGCGCCACCGCGTCGCTTCAGGAAAGTGGTTAACCACCGCCGAAGGCCTGCTGGCGCACGCGTGCGACGCAAATCTGCGGCGCGCGCGTCAGACATCATTGGAGCACGATTATACACTCGACCAAACTCATTTACAGGCGAGAGAATGCGATGTACAGGCAAAACGAGTCCTATTTCTTCTTAATACCTTACTGACAAACCTCGGGGAGTAAAAATAATATAATATGTGGTATGAACACTAAATTTCACACTTCTCTATAATTAATTAAGAGGTGAAACTATTCTCAGCTCTTCCTTTCACAGAAGCAACATCATTACGAAAGGAGGGTTGTTCACATAAGATGGAGTTTCGAGATGCAACTTCGATATGTTCAAAGGGGAGGCAGTGCTCCAATATTTCATACTCAAGATCTTCTAATTGCCTCAGAGATTTACAGGAGATTGAGAAAAAAGGGACACTTCCATAGCTTTGCCAAGAGGAAATGGGCACAAGAATGACATTTTTTCGCTCGTTCAAAAAAAATTGTCTTGGACTGAGCTCAAAACTTGTCTCTAGGGGTTATTTTCGCTGCTGATTACGAATCTGAGGCCAATTCGTCAATGTTTGAAAAATCCAACTGAGTTGGTCCGAAGCTTTAAAATGGGGGATTTTTTGCTGCCTAAACGTGATTTTTCACGATTTCGAGAATTGTATCACATGTTAGAGTTTTCTATATAAAGCCATAATATTCAGTCAGTACAAGGAAGACTCGGTTACCTGTGAATCCAGTGGTAGCTCCGTCTTCCAATATCGTTTATAATTAGGGCCAATTTTTATATGAGGTTCGCAGTTCACAAGCAGAGGCATTTATAAATTTTCCATTTTCCATTTATAATTTTTCATGCTCTAGTGTTTCAAAACGCAAAATATTATTTGGAGCCAGACCCAATCTTCAATCCAGCAAAGCGGGATAGAATTAGAGTAAACGCATATCATCAAATTGGTGGTCAATAAAGTTTCATCTTGCATGGAAACACGAGAACTCCCATGAATTTTCAAATTAATGTATTAGGTATTTGCATCTCTCCAGAAGGATTGTCTGAGCAGGAAATAGTCCTATTGGGCTGTTGAATAATGTAAAATACAGTGAGGATAGTACGAGAAAGCCACCGATAAGGCTGTAGGAGATGGAAAAATCAGAAAAAGGAGAACGATTGGAAAAAGCCGGGTGCCACGACAAAGGTGGAGATGATAATGGTATTGATTGAATATGCCACGTGTACTTGAAGATGTTGTCGATTACTTGTTCCGTTTGTCAGTTTTCGAAGGTAGCAGTTAAGTTGTTGGCCTTGGCACAAGTTGTTGGATCGTTATTGACAACTTGAACCCCCTTCCAAAGAGGGTGTTAAGTTGTTTTTGCAGGACCACGCTCACCTATAGTGGGTGTTAAGTTGAATAGGTGGTTTTAGCAGGGATTTTAGTTGAAAAAGCAGGGTTTAAGTTGAAACGGCCAAAAGCTGGTCGTTTACTTGTTTCAGGGGTTTTAACGAACGTTTAAGTTGTTGAAAAACTTCTGAGGACAGCGACGACGTTTTTGCCCCATAAAACTAGCTGTTACCGACAAAAAATGATATTCTCATTGTATCTCCCAATTTCTGTTTTTTTTTAGCTTTTGATGTTTCCTTTGTTCAGTTGAACGGATGATCTTTTCATGATTTTTTTAATTAAGACCATAACAAAGTATCCGAAAGGTTGACTGTATGCAGAGTCCTGCCTGATTTCAACTTTTAAGTAGTTTTTTAATTGCTTTCAACGAGTCCTACACATTAGTGTTGTGAAATAATAAGTTCAACTCCACAAAGTTCTCGCGGTTTTTTTTACAATTCTATAATTCCTCTTGAAAAAAAATCCTCATTAAAAACTGATTAGACGATCATTATACTGTGCTTATCTGGGCCAAATTCCGGTCCGCAATTGCGTCTCGACACGCTTTGCGGCCGCACGCGCTCGAATCAGTCGAGTTTCCAGCGCCAAAGCCGACTCGATGTGGCTTTTTTATTCAATTCTCTCTAATTTTCCTTAGTTTTCAGTTTCCAAAACCCATCTAGAGTCAGCAGATCGGCGGCGCTGGAAGCTCTTCTGACTCGGGAGCGTGCGGCCGCAAAACGTGTCGAGACGTAATTGCGGACCGGAATTTGACCCAGATAAGCACAGTAGCAGAAATTGGTCATATTCGAGCTGTGGTCGATGGGATTTCCAGAAGGAAATACACGTTTTTCGAGGAAAGTCTAAAAGACTAATTAAGCATGCATTGCCCTCGACTCACTGACAAGGAAGCTATTATTAGCCAAACTGGCCATTCCGATCAAAATGTTTTTTTTTCTAGAATCAATTTTCGGCTTAGAGTTCGAATATGCCCTTCGCAGCTGCCTAGAGTCAAACTGAAAAAAAGTTATAGACGTTTTTTCTCTGGAATTTACTACATATTGTCCCTCTAAAAAGAGCAGTAATTCTACGAAAAACCTGAAACGGACCCTATAATCGTGTTCAGCACCCGAAACAACCTCCTTAGGCAAAGTTTGGGTGGAAGTACATTTTCCGAGCCTTCTGTAGACTTACTGCGTTTTGGACTTACACGGATTTTCAATTCAGCGTTCAATTATATCAATTACGGGGTACAGGAAGCGTTGAAGAAAAATAGAGATTTGACTTAAATTTGCCCTGGGGGTTATTTGGGGTACCGATCAGGGGCGTGCGGAATTTTCTGTTTTCTGCCCATTTTTGGAGATTTTTTTCTGTTCCGGCAGAAAAATTTGACGACAAAATCGACTTTTGACGATTTCCGAAATGTGACGCACATATAGTTCAGTTCCGCAATCGCGTTCAGTCCTCATTATCACAATCGCAGAAGCGAAGCGCTTGTTTTTGAGAAAATCAACTAGAATCATTCTCAAAACAACCGCTTCGCTTCTACGATTGTGATAATGAGACTTTGCGGACTGAACGCGATTGCGGAACTAGATCATATGTGGCTTAAATCCATTTCCTGAAGGTTATTTGGAGTGCTCAACACGAATTTGATGTCAGTTTATCATCTGCATCTGCGGAAACGAGTTCTATTATCGCTGGTATCGCTATGGCATCTGTGCGAAACTGTGTAGTATTCCGCCCCAATCTAGTTGTTTCAAGAGGATAAGAGCTTGAAGGCATCTACGCGCAGAAAGCCATAAATTATTTTCCTACGTTTTTGTATAGCTTGGCTCCTCTAGTGAATGGAAATGTCGGAAGGACCCTCGAAAACCCTTCATTTCTAAGGGAAAACCTTCCTGAGCAAAACGTAAAAAAGAATTTGAATTTTGAGCCGAAATCCTTTTTGAAGTTTTTCGACATTCAGAGACCTGGTCATCATCATTTTTGAAGTTTTCCTGCTTGTATAGTTTAAGCTACAGTTGTTTTTCTTGTTGTTTGACGGCCGCATCAACATTTTGTGAACAAAAGGCTAGATGATTGACCCAGAAGAGCTGGACGGTCGACCTCACAGCTGTTTTCAGGTGGCCTTAGCTTTTACAGGGCGCATTTTCAGAGCTTCTATTTTCGTGAGTGCTGCCAGCTAGCCCAAACTGTTTGGTTGTACACAAAAAATTAAAAGTGATATCCAGCACGCAAGATGCGTTTAAGACAGTCGTTTTTTGTACTTTTTGTACCTTCCAAAACGTCCAATGATCTTTCTAAAATTTTTCAACGGACCTCACGATCGTGTTCAGCGCCCAGAATAAACCCCACGGACAAAACTTCCTTACAGTTTTTCGTCGCACTACTGTTCCTACTCTTCTCAGAGAATCTAAAATTACGTTTCAGCCAAAAAACCACCAACTTTTACTTCGTGAACACTGCCTTTAACATTTAATTTCATTTAGCCTTCAATTTAACATTCATCTTTTTTATTCTTCTATCCCACCAAATTCATAATGGGGTGCACTTGTATCTCACTCAAAACCGCAAGAGTTGAACATGATTTCTTTCAAGATCCGAAAGAGTCTGTGAAGTGTGTGGCCTTCTTTGTATTTGCATTCCTAAAAATTGCTTCTATTCTGAAATCCGAGAGAGCGCCTTTGATCTATACAATACTATACAAAAAATGTCAAGAAAGTTGGTAGTGCGGCGAGATATTCGAATAATTCGTATTCGAATGATTCGACTAATTCCATTATTCAGAAATTAATTTTTCGAATATTCTGTTTATTTGACTATTCGGACAAGTCAATGTTCCGAATAATTCGTTTATTCGAATATTAAAAAGAGTAAATTTTTCGAAACATTCGTTTTTTTCAAAAAATGTTATTAGTTTGATATACTCTACTCCCCACCAGGGAGAAATTTTGAGCTGAAAACAGGACCTCTTTCGCCTTGCTTCAGGGTGATACTAGGCAGCCAAGGAGGGTAAATTCATACTCTACGTCCGGAAATCGTTATTGAAAAAAAAACATTTCATCCAAAATGGCCACTGCAACCAGATATTGTTCTCTTGTAAGAGGTGGAAATGAAGTATGTGCAAGCTGATAATTATATGAACAGAAACAGCTTCACTTCCATGGCCTTACTCGAATTGAGCATAAGACAGCTTGTGATCTGAAAGCTGTAACATGTGTGTTCACTCTCGCGATGAAATAGCCGGATGAGAGCAGTACTGATCAAAGGAAGTACGTTACACCAGATCACCGAAGAATTTGCAAAAAGGCTGGATTTCTCAGGCTGAAATGCTGCAAAATTCCAACATTTTTCGAGGTACATATCTAAAGGTTTCGGAAATCTTAAGCTCCATTTTCGGCCTATCGGGACCCTTTCATCGGAAGAATTTCTGACAAAATAGGTCTTTTTGGGGTCTACTAAATATTTTTCAGCCTATGTGAGTAGTGGAGAATTCTGCCAGATAGCTAGGAAAGTCTGCCAGATCACAAGAGAAATCTGACAGATTACGGGAAAATTCTGTCAGAGGAGGGCAACATCATCTCGTAATCTGGCAGATTCTTCTCGTAATCTGACAGAAATTCCTGTAATCTGGCAGAATTTTCTCGTATTCTCCAGTTCGTAAACGGGAGTATTCTGCCAGATTACTAGAAAATTCTGGCAGATCACGAAAGGATTCTGCCAGAATACGGGAGAAATCTGTCAGAGGAGGGCAACATCGTCTCGTAATCTGACAGATTTTCTCGTATTCTTTCAGAATTTTCCCGTAATGGTCTGGCCTGAGCTTAATAATTGTCAGCCTATGTGAGTAGTGGAGAATTCTGCCAGATAACTAGAAAAGTCTGCCAGATCACGAGAGAAATCTGACAGAATACGGGAAAATTCTGTCAGAGGAGGGCAACATCGTCTCGTAATCTGGCAGATACTTCCCGTAATCTGACAGAAATTCTCGTAATCTGGCAGAATTTTCTTGTATTCTCCAGTCCGTATACGGGAGTATTCTGCCAGATTACTAGAAAATTCTGTCAGATCACGAATGAATTCTGCCAGAATACGGGAGAAATCTGTCAGAGGAGGGCAACATCTTCTCGCAATCTGACAGATTTTTTTCGTATTCTTTCAGAATTTTCCCGTAATGGTCTGGCCTGAGGAGTAAACCCTCTTATGCCCTGCCCCCCCCCCCCCCCGCTTCTATGACGTCCTGCACACTCCCACTGATGGCCTGCACACTTTCTACGGCGTTCTGCACACTCCCACTGATGTCCTGCACCTCTCCTGTGACATCCTGCACACTCCGACTGATGTCCTGCAGACTTTCTACGGCGTTCTGCACACTCCCACTGATGTCCTGCTCACTTTCTGTGACATCCTGCACACTCCCACTGATGTCCTGCACACTTTCTACGACGTTCTGCGCACACCCATTTGGGTCACAAGCACGCTCATGCCGATCATTTCTTCCGCAGGGCTACCGTAACCCTCCTCCAAAAATTTTCCAAGTGTCAGCCTGGATATGAGCACATCGTAATAGCCAACAATCATGTTTGCACAATTTCGACCTCCTCAGCCACTACCCAGTGGATTTTCAAAGAGAGCGGCGTGTGAATTAATGCATACCGCTCCTCTGCCCTTTTATACCCCGCATGTTATGAGCGTGTGTTATCGTTCGTTATCATGTTTTGTTCAAGAATGGTTACGGTAGCCCTGCGGAAAAAATGATCGGCAGGGGCGTGCTTGTATTTGAATCCCACACACGTTCTACGGCGTCTTGCGCACTTTCACATGGTCACCGCACAGTTTCTACGGCGTCCGACGTACTTTCGTTTGGGTCCCACACACTTTCTATGGCGTCCAACGCACTGTTATTTGGGTCCCACACACTTTCTACGGCGTCCGGCGCACTCTCATTTGGGTCCCACACACTTTCTACGGCGTCCTGTGCATCCCACTTGGGTCCCACACACTTTCTACGGCGTCCTGCGCATCCCACTTGAGTCCTGCACACTTTCTAAGACGTCGTGCGCACTCTCATTCGGGTCCCACACACTTTCTACGGCGTTCTGCGCACACCCTTTTAGGACCCGCACACTTTCTGCGGCGTTAGCGCACCCGCGCGGTCCCGCACACTTACTAAGGCGTCCGGCGCACTCTCATTTGGGTCCCACACTCTTTCTACGGCGTTCGGCGCCCTCATTTGGGTCCCCCACACTTTCTACGGCGTTTGACGCTCACCCATTTGGGTCCTGCACACTTTCTGCGGCATGCGTCCGGCGCACTCCCCCTTTGGTCCCACACGTTCTACGGCGTTCTGCGCACACCCATTTGGGTCCCGCACACTTTCTACTGCGTCCGGCGTACTCCCCCTCTGGTCCCACACGTTCTACGGCGTTCTGCGCACACTCATTTGGGTCCCGCACACTTTCTACGGCGTCCGGCGTACTCCCCCTTTGGTCCCAAACGTTCTACGGCGTTCTGCGCACACCCATCTGGGTCCCCCACACTTTCTACAGCGTCCGGAGCACTCCCACTTCGGTCCCACATACTTTCTACGGCGTCCGGCGCACTTTCATTTGGGTCGCGCACACTTTCTACGGCGTGCGGCGCACTCCCCCTTTGGTCCCACACGTTCTACGGCGTTCTGCGGACACCCACTTGGGTCCCGCACACTTTCTACGGCGTCCGGCGTACTCCCCCTTTGGTCCCACACGTTCTACGGCGTTCTGCGCACACCCATTTGGGTCCCGCACACTTTCTACAGCGTCCGGAGCACTCCCACTTTGGTCCCACATACTTTCTACGGCGTCCGGCGCACTTTCATTGGGTCCCGCACACTTTCTACAGCGTCCGGAGCACTCCCACTTTGGTCCCACATACTTTCTACGGCGTCCGGCGCACTTTCATTTGGGTCCCGCACACTTTCTACGGCGTGCGGCGCACTCCCCCTTTGGTCCCACACGTTCTACGGCGTTCTGCGCACACCCATTTGGGTCCCGCACACTTTCTACTGCGTCCGGCGTACTCCCCCTTTGGTCCCACACGTTCTACGGCGTTCTGCGCACACCAATTTGGGCCCCGCACACTTTTTACGGCGTCCGGCGCACTCCCGCGGGTCCCGCTCACTTTCTACGGCGTTATGCGCACTCCCACCTGGGTCCCGCACACTTTCTACGGCGTCCGGCGCACTCCCACTTGGGTCCCGCACACTTACTAAGGCGTCCGGCGCACTCTCATTTGGGTCCCACACACTTTCTACGGCGTTCTGCGTACACCCATTTGGGTCCCGCACACTTTCTACTGCGTCCGGCATACTGCCCCTTTGGTCCCACACGTTCTACGGCGTTCTGCGCACACCCATTTGGGTCCCGCACACTTTCTACTGCGTCCGGCGTACTCCCCCTCTGGTCCCACACGTTCTACGGCGTTCTGCGCACACCCATTTGGGTCCCGCACACTTTCTACGGCGTCCGGCGTACTCCCCCTTTGGTCCCACACGTTCTACGGCGTTCTGCGCACACCCGTTTGGGTCCCGCACACTTTCTACAGCGTCCGGAGCACTCCCACTTTGGTCCCACATACTTTCTACGGCGTCCGGCGCACTTTCATTTGGGTCCCGCACACTTTCTACGGCGTCCGGCGCACTTTCTTTTGGGTCCCACACACTTTCTACGGCGTGCGGCGCACTCCCCCTTTGGTCCCACACGTTCTACGGCGTTCTGCGCACACCCTTTTGGGTCCCGCACACTTTCTACGGCGTCCGGCGTACTCCCCCTTTGGTCCCACACGTTCTACGGCGTTCTGCGCACACCCATTTGGGCCCCGCACACTTTCTACTGCGTCCGGCGTACTCCCCCTTTGGTCCCACACGTTCTACGGCGTTCTGCACACTCCCACTTTGGTCCCACACACTTTCTACGGCGTCCGGCGCACTTTCTTTTGGGTCCCACACACTTTCTACGGCGTGCGGCACACTTTCTTTGGGTCCCACACACTTTCTACGGCGTTCGGCGCCCTCATTTGGGTCACACACACTTTCTACGGCGTTCTGCGCTCACCCATTTGGGTCCTGCACACTTTCTGCGGCGTGCGTCCGGCGCACTCCCCCTTTGGTCCCACACGTTCTACGGCGTTCTGCGCACACCCATTTGGGTCCCGCACACTTTCTACGGCGTCCGGCGTACTCCCCCTTTGGTCCCACACACGTTCTACGGCGTTCTGCGCACACCCGATCGGTCCCACACTTTCTCCAGCCTCCGCAGCACTCCCCCTTTCGTCCCACACGTTCCACGGCGTTCTGCGCACACCAATTTGGGCCCCGCACACTTTTTACGGCGTCCGGCGCACTCCCACTTGGGTCCCGCACACTTTCTACGGCGTTATGCGCACTCCCACCTGGGTCCCGCACACTTTCTACGGCGTTCTGCGCACACCCATTTGGGTCCCGCACACTTTCTACTGCGTCCGGCGTACTCCCCCTTTGGTCCCACACGTTCTACGGCGTTCTGCGCACACCAATTTGGGCCCCGCACACTTTTTATGGCGTCCGGCGCACTCCCACTTGGGTCCCGCACACTTTCTACGGCGTTATGCGCACTCCCACCTGGGTCCCGCACACTTTCTACGGCGTCCGGCGCACTCCCACTTGGGTCCCGCACACTTACTAAGGCGTCCGGCGCACTCTCATTTGGGTCCCACACACTTTTTACGGCGTCCGGCGCACTTTCTTTTGGGTCCCACACACTTTCTACGGCGTTCTGCGCACACCCATTTGGGTCCCGCACACTTTCTACGGCGTGCGGCGCACTCCCCCTTTGGTCCCACACGTTCTACGGCGTTCTGCGCACACCCTTTCTTTGGGCCCCGCACACTTTCTACGGCGTTATGCGCACTCCCACTTGGGTCCCGCACACTTTCTACGGCGTCCGGCGCACTCCCACTTGGGTACCGCACACTTACTAAGGCGTCCGGCGCACTCTCATTTGGGTCCCACACACTTTCTACGGCGTTCTGCGTACACCCATTTGGGTCCCGCACACTTTCTACTGCGTCCGGCGTACTCCCCCTTTGGTCCCACACGTTCTACGGCGTTCTGCGCACACCCATTTGGGTCCCGCACACTTTCTACTGCGTCCGGCGTACTCCCCCTCTGGTCCCACACGTTCTACGGCGTTCTGCGCACACCCATTTGGGTCCCGCACACTTTCTACGGCGTCCGGCGTACTCCCCCTTTGGTCCCACACGTTCTACGGCGTTCTGCGCACACCCGTTTGGGTCCCGCACACTTTCTACAGCGTCCGGAGCACTCCCACTTTGGTCCCACATACTTTCTACGGCGTTCTGCGCACACCCATTTGGGTCCCGCACACTTTCTACGGCGTCCGGCGTACTCCCCCTTTGGTCCCACACGTTCTACGGCGTTCTGCGCACACCCATTTGGGTCCCGCACACTTTCTACTGCGTCCGGCGTACTCCCCCTTTGGTCCCACACGTTCTACGGCGTTCTGCGCACACCCATTTGGGCCCCGCACACTTTCTACGGCGTCCGGCGCACTCCCACTTTGGTACCACACAATTTCTACGGCGTCCGGCGCACTTTCTTTTGGGTCCCACACACTTTCTACGGCGTTCTGCGCACACCCATTTGGGTCCCGCACACTTTCTACGGCGTGCGGCGCACTCCCCCTTTGGTCCCACACGTTCTACGGCGTTCTGCGCACACCCTTTTGGGACCCGCACACTTTCTGCGGCGTTATGCGCACTCCCACTTGGGTCCCGCACACTTTCTACGGCGTCCGGCGCACTCCCACTTGGGTCCCGCACACTTACTAAGGCGTCCGGCGCACTCTCATTTGGGTCCCACACTCTTTCTACGGCGTTCGGCGCCCTCATTTGGGTCCCACACACTTTCTACGGCGTTCTGCGCTCACCCATTTGGGTCCTGCACACTTTCTGCGGCGTGCGTCCGGCGCACTCCCCCTTTGGTCACACGTTCTACGGCGTTCTGCACACCCATTTGGGTCCACCACACTTTCTACGGCGTCCGGCGTGCTCCCCTTTGGTCCCACACGTTCTACGGCGTTCTGCGCACACCCATCTGGGTCCACACTTTCTACAGCGTCCGGAGCACTCTTTGGTCCCACGTTCTGCGGCGTTCTGCGCACACCAATTCGGGCCTCGCACACTTTTTACGGCGTCCGGCGCACTCCCACTTGGGTCCCGCACACTTTCTACGGCGTTATGCGCACTCCCACCTGGGTCCCGCACACTTTCTACGGCGTCCGGCGTACTCCCCCCTTGGTCCCACACGTTCTACGGCGTTCTGCGCACACCCATTTGGGTCCCGCACACTTTCTGGCGTCGAGCACTCCACTTTGGTCCCACACTTTCTACGGCGTCCGGCGCACTTTCATTGGGTCCCGCACACTTTCTACAGCGTCCGGAGCACTCCCACTTTGGTCCCACATACTTTCTACGGCGTCCGGCGCACTTTCATTTGGGTCCCGCACACTTTCTACGGCGTGCGGCGCACTCCCCCTTTGGTCCCACACGTTCTACGGCGTTCTGCGCACACCAATTTGGGCCCCGCACACTTTTTACGGCGTCCGGCGCACTCCCACTTGGGTCCCGCACACTTTCTACGGCGTTATGCGCACTCCCACCTGGGTCCCGCACACTTTCTACGGCGTCCGGCGCACTCCCACTTGGGTCCCGCACACTTACTAAGGCGTCCGGCGTACTCCCCCTTTGGTCCCACACGTTCTACGGCGTTCTGCGCACACCCATTTGGGTCCCGCACACTTTCTACTGCGTCCGGCGTACTCCCCCTCTGGTCCCACACGTTCTACGGCGTTCTGCGCACACCCATTTGGGTCCCACACACTTTCTACGGCGTCCGGCGTACTCCCCCTTTGGTCCCACACGTTCTACGGCGTTCTGCGCACACCCATTTGGGTCCCGCACACTTTCTACAGCGTCCGGAGCACTCCCACTTTGGTCCCACATACTTTCTACGGCGTCCGGCGCACTTTCATTTGGGTCCCGCACACTTTCTACGGCGTGCGGCGCACTCCCCCTTTGGTCCCACACGTTCTACGGCGTTCTGCGCACACCCATTTGGGTCCCGCACACTTTCTACGGCGTCCGGCGTACTCCCCCTTTGGTCCCACACGTTCTACGGCGTTCTGCGCACACCCATTTGGACCCGCACACTTTCTACGGCGTCCGGCGCACTCCCACTTTGGTCCCACACACTTTCTACGGCGTCCGGCACACTTTCTTTTGGGTCCCACACACTTTCTACGGCGTTCTGCGCACACCCATTTGGGTCCCGCACACTTTCTACATCGTCCGGCGCACTCCCCCCTTTGGTCCCACACGTTCTACGGCGTTCTGCGCACACCCATTTGGGTCCCGCACACTTTCTACGGCGTCCGGCGCACTTTCTTTTGGGTCCCACACACTTTTACGGCGTTCTGCGCACACCTATTTGGGTCCCGCACACTTTCTACGGCGTGCGGCGCACTCCCCCTTTGGTCCCACACGTTCTACGGCGTTCTGCGCACACCCATTTGGGTCCCGCACACTTTCTACGGCGTCCGGCGTACTCCCCCTTTGGTCCCACACGTTCTACGGCGTTCTGCGCACACCCATTTGGGTCCCGCACACTTTCTACTGCGTCCGGCGTACTCCCCCTTTGGTCCCACACGTTCTACGGCGTTCTGCGCACACCCATTTGGGCCCGCACACTTTCTACGGCGTCCGGCGCACTCCCACTTTGGTCCCACACACTTTCTACGGCGTCCGGCACACTTTCTTTTGGGTCCCACACACTTTCTACGGCGTTCGGCGCCCTCATTTGGGTCCCACACACTTTCTACGGCGTTCTGCGCTCACCCATTTGGGTCCTGCACACTTTCTGCGGCGTGCGTCCGGCGCACTCCCCCTTTGGTCCCACACGTTCTACGGCGTTCTGCGCACACCCATTTGGGTCCCGCACACTTTCTACGGCGTCCGGCGTACTCCCCCTTTGGTCCCACACGTTCTACGGCGTTCTGCGCACACCCATCTGGGTCCCGCACACTTTCTACAGCGTCCGGAGCACTCCCCTTTGGTCCCACGTTCCACGGCGTTCTGCGCACACCAATTTGGGCCCGCACACTTTTACGGCGTCAGCGCCGCCACTCTGGGTCCCGCACACTTTCTACGGCGTTATGCGCCTCCACCTGGGTCCCGCACACTTTCTACGGCGTTCTGCGCACACCCATTTGGGTCCCGCACACGCTACTGCGTCCGGCGTACTCCCCTTTGGTCCCACGTTCTACGGCGTTCTGCGCACACCAATTTGGGCCTCCCACACTTTTATGGCGTCCGGCGCACTCCCACTTGGGTCCCGCACACTTTCTACGGCGTTATGCGCACTCCCACCTGGGTCCGCACACTTTCTACGGCGTCCGGCTCTCCATGGGTCCCGCACACTTACTAAGGCGTCCGGCGCTCTCTCATTTGGGTCCCACACACTTTCTACGGCGTTCTGCGCACACCCATTTGGGTCCCGCACACTTTCTACTGCGTCCGGCGTACTCCCCCTTAGGTCCCACACGTTCTACGGCGTTCTGCGCACACCCATTTGGGCCCCGCACACTTTCTACGGCGTCCGGCGCACTCCCACTTTGGTACCACACGTTCTACGGCGTTCTGCACACTCCCACTTTGGTCCCACACACTTTCTACGGCATCCGGCGTACTCCCCTTTGGTCCCACACGTTCTACGGCGTTCTGCGCACACCCGTTTGGGTCCGCACACTTTCTACAGCGTCCGGAGCACTCCCACTTTGGTCCCACATACTTTCTACGGCGTTCTGCGCACACCCATTTGGGTCACACTTTCTACGGCGTCCGGCGTACTCCTTTGGTCCCACACGTTCTACGGCGTTCTGCGCACACCCATTTGGGTCCCGCACACTTTCTACTGCGTCCGGCGTACTCCCCCTTTGGTCACGTTCTACCGCGTCCTGCGCCCACCCATTTGCGCCCCGCCCACCTTCTACGGGGTCCGGCGCACTCCCACTTTGGTACCACACAATTTCTACGGCGTCGGGCGCACTTTCTTTTGGGTCCCACACACTTTCTACGGCGTTCTGCGCACACCCATTTGGGTCCCGCACACTTTCTACGGCGTCCGGCACTCCCCTTTGGTCCCACGTTCTACGGCGTTCTGCGCACACCGCTTTTGGGACCCGCACACTTTCTGCGGCGTTATGCGCACTCCGCATGGGTCCCGCACACTTTCTACGGCGTCCGGCACTCCCACTTAGGTCCCGCACACTTACTAAGGCGTCCGGCGCACTCTCATTTGGGTCCCACACTCTTTCTACAGCGTTCGGCGCCCTCATTTGGGTCCCACACACTTTCTACGGCGTTCTGCGCTCACCCATTTGGGTCCTGCACACTTTCTGCGGCGTGCGTCCGGCGCACTCCCCCTTTGGTCCCACACGTTCTACGGCGTTCTGCGCACACCCATTTGGGTCCCGCACACTTTCTACGGCGTCCGGCGTACTCCCCCTTTGGTCCCACACGTTCTACGGCGTTCTGCGCACACCCATCTGGGTCCCGCACACTTTTTACGGCGTCCGGCGCACTCCCACTTGGGTCCCGCACACTTTCTACGGCGTTATGCGCACTCCCACCTGGGTCCCGCACACTTTCTACGGCGTCCGGCGTACTCCCCCTTTGGTCCCACACGTTCTACGGCGTTCTGCGCACACCCATTTGGGTCCCGCACACTTTCTACAGCGTCCGGAGCACTCCCACTTTGGTCCCACATACTTTCTACGGCGTCCGGCGCACTTTCATTGGGTCCCGCACACTTTCTACAGCGTCCGGAGCACTCCCACTTTGGTCCCACATACTTTCTACGGCGTCCGGCGCACTTTCATTTGGGTCCCGCACACTTTCTACGGCGTGCGGCGCACTCCCCCTTTGGTCCCACACGTTCTACGGCGTTCTGCGCACACCAATTTGGGCCCCGCACACTTTTTACGGCGTCCGGCGCACTCCCACTTGGGTCCCGCACACTTTCTACGGCGTTATGCGCACTCCCACCTGGGTCCCGCACGCTTTCTACGGCGTCCGGCGCACTCCCGCGGGTCCGCACACTTACTAAGGCGTCCGGCGTACTCCCACTTGGTCCCACACGTTCTACGGCGTTCTGCGCACACCCATTTGGGTCCGCACACTTTCTACTGCGTCCGGCGTACTCCCCTCTGGTCCACACGTTCTACGGCGTTCTGCGCACACCCATTTGGGTCCCACACTTTCTACGGCGTCCGGCGTACTCCCCCTTTGGTCCCACACGTTCTACGGCGTTCTGCGCACACCCATTTGGGTCCCGCACACTTTCTACAGCGTCCGGAGCACTCCCACTTTGGTCCCACATACTTTCTACGGCGTCCGGCGCACTTTCATTTGGGTCCCGCACACTTTCTACGGCGTGCGGCGCACTCCCCCTTTGGTCCCACCCGTTCTACGGCGTTCTGCGCACACCCATTTGGGTCCCGCACACTTTCTACGGCGTCCGGCGTACTCCCCCTTTGGTCCCACACGTTCTACGGCGTTCTGCGCACACCCATTTGGACCCGCACACTTTCTACGGCGTCCGGCGCACTCCCACTTTGGTCCCACATACTTTCTACGGCGTTCTGCGCACACCCATTTGGGTCCCGCACACTTTCTACGGCGTCCGGCGTACTCCCCCTTTGGTCCCACACGTTCTACGGCGTTCTGCGCACACCCATTTGGGTCCCGCACACTTTCTACTGCGTCCGGCGTACTCCCCCTTTGGTCCCACACGTTCTACGGCGTTCTGCGCACACCCATTTGGGCCCGCACACTTTCTACGGCGTCCGGCGCACTCCCACTTTGGTCCCACCCACTTTCTACGGCGTCCGGCACACTTTCTTTTGGGTCCCACACACTTTCTACGGCGTTCTGCGCACACCCATTTGGGTCCCGCACACTTTCTACGGCGTCCGGCGCACTCCCCCTTTGGTCCCACACGTTCTACGGCGTTCTGCGCACACCCTTTTGGGACCCGCACACTTTCTGCGGCGTTATGCGCACTCCCACTTGGGTCCCGCACACTTTCTACGGCGTCCGGCGCACTCCCACTTAGGTCCCGCACACTTACTAAGGCGTCCGGCGCACTCTCATTTGGGTCCCACACTCTTTCTACAGCGTTCGGCGCCCTCATTTGGGTCCCACACACTTTCTACGGCGTTCTGCGCTCACCCATTTGGGTCCTGCACACTTTCTGCGGCGTGCGTCCGGCGCACTCCCCCTTTGGTCCCACACGTTCTACGGCGTTCTGCGCACACCCATTTGGGTCCCGCACACTTTCTACGGCGTCCGGCGTACTCCCCCTTTGGTCCCACACGTTCTACGGCGTTCTGCGCACACCCATCTGGGTCCCGCACACTTTCTACAGCGTCCGGAGCACTCCCCCTTTGGTCCCACACGTTCTACGGCGTTCTGCGCACACCAATTCGGGCCTCGCACACTTTTTACGGCGTCCGGCGCACTCCCGCGCTCCCACTTGGGTCCCGGGCAACACTTTCTACGGCGTTATGCGCACTCCCACCTGGGTCCCGCACACTTTCTACGGCGTCCGGCGTACTCCGCCTTTGGTCCCACACGTTCTACGGCGTTCTGCGCACACCCATTTGGGTCCCGCACACTTTCTACAGCGTCCGGAGCACTCCCACTTTGGTCCCACATACTTTCTACGGCGTCCGGCGCACTTTCATTGGGTCCCGCACACTTTCTACAGCGTCCGGAGCACTCCCACTTGGGTCCCGCACACTTTCTACGGCGTCCGGCGCACTTTCATTTGGGTCCCGCACACTTTCTACGGCGTGCGGCACGCACTCCCCTTTGGTCCCACACGTTCTACGGCGTTCTGCGCACACCAATTTGGGCCCCGCACACTTTTTTACGGCGTCCGGCATGCACTCCGCCACTTGGGTCCGCACACTTTCTCTACGGCGTTATGCGCACTCCCCACACTGGGTCCCGCACACTTTCTCTACGGCGTCCAGCGCACTCCGCACTTGGGTCCCTGCACACTTACCTAAGGCGTCCGGCGTACTCCCCCTTTGGTCCCACACGTTCTACGGCGTTCTGCGCACACCCATTTGGGTCCGCACACTTTCTACTGCGTCCGGCGTACTCCCCCTCTGGTCCCACACGTTCTACGGCGTTCTGCGCACCACCCATTTGGGTCCCACACACTTTCTACGGCGTCCGCGTACCTCCCTTTGGTCCCACACGTTCTACGGCGTTCTGCGCACACCCATTTGGGTCCACGCCACTTTCTACAGCGTCCGGAGCACTCCCACTTTGGTCCCACACTACTTTCTACGGCGTCCGGCGCACTTTCATTTGGGTCCCGCACACTTTCTACGGCGTGCAGCATACTCCCTTGGGTCCCACACGTTCTACACGGCGTTCTGCGCACACCCATTTGGGTCCCGCACACTTTCTACGGCGTCCGGCGTACTCCCCTTTAATGGTCCCACACACGTTCTACGGCGTTCTGCGCACACCCATTTGGACCCGCACACTTTCTACGGCGTCCGGCGCCTCCCCACTTTGGTCCCACACACTTTCTACGGCGTCCGGCACACTCTTTTGGGTCCCACACCTTTCTATACGGCGTTCTGCGCACACCCATTTGGGTCCCGCACACTTTACCACATCGTCCGGCGCACTCCCCCCTTTGGTCCCACACACGTTCTACGGCGTTCTGCGCACACCCATTTAGATTGCACTTTCGGCGTCAGCTCACTTTGCTGGGTCCCACACACTTTCTACGGCGTCCGGCGCACTTTCTCTTTGGGTCCCACACACTTACGGCGTTCTGCGCACACCTATTTGGGTCCCACCACACTTTCTACTGCGTCCGGCGTACTCCCCCTTTGGTCCCACACGTTCTACGGCGTTCTGCGCACACCATTTGGGTCCGCGCACACTTTCTACGGCGTCCGGCGTACTCCCCTTTGGTCCCACACGTTCTACGGCGTTCTGCGCACCATTTGGGTCCCGCACACTTTCTACTGCGTCCGGCGTACTCCCCCTTTGGTCCCACACGTTCTACGGCGTTCTGCGCACACCCATTTGGGCCCGCACACTTTCTACGGCGTCGGCGCACTCCCACTTTGGTCCCACACACTTTCTACGGCGTCCGGCACACTTTCTTTTGGGTCCCACACACTTTCTACGGCGTGCGGCGCCCTCATTTGGGTCCCACACTTTCTACGGCCAAGTGTTCTGCGCTCACCCATTTGGGTCCTGCACACTTTCTGCGGCGTGCGTCCGGCGCACTCCCCCTTTGGTCCCACACGTTCTACGGCGTTCTGCGCACACCCATTTGGGTCCCGCACACTTTCTACGGCGTCCGGCGTACTCCCCCTTTGGTCCCACACGTTCTACGGCGTTCTGCGCACACCCATCTGGGTCCCGCACACTTTCTACAGCGTCCGGAGCACTCCCCCTTTGGTCCCACACGTTCCACGGCGTTCTGCGCACACCAATTTGGGCCCCGCACACTTTTTACGGCGTCCGGCGCACTCCCCCTTTGGTCCCACACGTTCTACGGCGTTCTGCGCACACCAATTTGGGCCCCGCACACTTTTTATGGCGTCCGGCGCACTCCCACTTGGGTCCCGCACACTTTCTACGGCGTTATGCGCGCGCACTCCACCTGGGTCCCGCACACTTTCTCTACGGCGTCCGGCGACCCTCCCCATGGGTCCCGCACACTTACTAAGGCGTCCGGCTGCACTCTCTCATTTGGGTCCCACACACTTTCTACGGCGTTCTGCGTACACCCATTTGGGTCCCGCACACTTTCTACTGCGTCCGGCGTACTCCCCCGCTTGGTCCCACACGTTCTACGGCGTTCTGCGCACACCCATTTGGGTCCCGCACACTTTCTACTGCGTCCGGCGTACTCCCCCTCTGGTCCCACACGTCTTCTGACGGCGTTCTGCGCACACCATTTTGGGTCCCACACACTTTCTACGGCGTCCGGCGTACTCCCCTTTGGTCCCACCTTTGATTTTACGTTCTACGGCGTTCTGCGCACACCTACTGGGTCCCGCACCACTTTCTACAGCACGTCCGGAGCACTCCCACTTTGGTCCCCACATACTTTCTACGGCAGTTCTGCGCACACCCATTTGGGTCCCGGGCACACTTTCTACGGCGTCCGGCGTATTACTCCGCTTTGGTCCGCACACGTTCTACGGCATATGTTCTGCGCACACCATTTGGGTCCCGCACACTTTTCTACCGCGTCCGGCGTACTCCCACCTTGGTCCCACACGTTCCTACGGCGTTCTGCGCACACCCATTTTGGGCCCGCACACTTTCTACGGCGTCCGGCGCACTCCTACTTTGGTCCCACACACTTTCTACGGCGTCCGGCACACTTCTTTTGGGTCCCACACACTTTCTACGGCGTTCTGCGCACACCCATTTTGGGTCCTGCACACTTTCTACGGCGTCCGGCGCACTCCTACTTGGGTCTCCCACACGTTCTACGGCGTTCTGCGCACACCCTTTTTGGGACCCGCATTACTTTCTGCGGCGTTATGCGCACTCCCACTTTGGGTCCTGCACACTTTCTACGGCGTCCGGCGCACTCCCACTTAGGTCCCGCACACTTACCAAGGCGTCCGGCGCACTCTCACGGTCCCACACTCTTTCTACAGCGTCTCGGCGCCCCCATTTGGGTCCCACACACTTTCTACGGCGTTCTGCGCTCACCCATTTGGGTCCTGGCACACTTTCTGCGGCGTGCGTCCGGCGCACCCCTACTTGGGTCCCACACGTTCCTACGGCGTTCTGCGCACACCCATTTGGGTCCCGCACACTTTCTGATATGTCCGGCGTACTCCCGCTTGGGTCTCCCACACGTTCTACGGCGTTCTGGCGACACTCCATCTGGAACTCCCGCACACTTTCTACAGCGGGTCCGGAGCACTCCCCTTTGGTCCCACACGTTTCTACGGCGTTCCTGCGCACACCACCCGGGCCTCGCACACTTTTTACGGCGTCCGGCGCACTTCACTTGGGTCCCGCACACACTTTCTACGGCGTTATGCGCACTCCCACCTGGGTCCCGCACACTTTCTACGGCGTCCGGCGTACTCCCCCTTTGGGTCCCACACGCCCTACGGCGTTCCTGCGCACACCCATTTGGGTCCCGCACACTTTCTACAGCGTCCGGAGCACTCCCACTTTGGGTCCCACATACTTTCTACGGCGTTCCGGCGCACTCCTTCATTGGGTCCCGCACACACTTTCTACAGCGTCCGGAGCACTCCCACTTTGGGTCCCACATACTTTCTACGGCGTCCGGCGCACACCATTTGGGTCCCGCACACTTTCTACGCCGGCGTGCGGCGCACTCCCTTTGGTCCCACACACGTTCTACGGCGTTCTGCGCACACCAATTTGGGCCCCGCACACTTTTTTTTACGGCGTCCGGCGCACTCCCACTTCTGGGTCCCGCACACTTTCTACGGCGTTACGCACTTCCACCCGGGTCCCGCACACTTTCTACGGCGTCCGGCGCACTCCCACTTGGGTCCCCGCACACTTACTACAAGGTCCGGCGTACTCCCCCTTTGGTCCCACACGTTCTACGGCGTTCTGCGCACACCCATTTGGGTCCCGCACACTTTCTACTGCGTCCGGCGTACTCCCCCTCTGGTCCCACACGTTCTACGGCGTTCTGCGCACACCCATTTGGGTCCCACACACTTTCTACGGCGTCTACGGCGTCCCGCACTCCCCTTTGGTCTCACACACTTTCTACGGCGTTCTGCGCACACCCATTTGGGTCCCGCACACTTTCTACAGCGTCCGGAGCACTCCCACTTTGGTCCCGCACACTTTCTACGGCGTCCGGCGCACTCCCATTTGAGTCCCGCACACTTTCTACAACGTGCGGCGCACTCCCCCTTTGGTCCCACACGTTCTACGGCTTTCTGCGCACACCCATTTGGGTCCCGCACACTTTCTACTGCGTCCGGCACCCCCCTTTAACCCACACGTTCTACGGCGTTCTTGCGCACATTCCATTTGGACCTGCACACTTTCTACGGCGTCCGGCGCACTCCCTACCTTGGTCCCACACATTTTCTACGGCGTCCGGCACACTTTCTTTTGGGTCCCACACACTTTCTACGGCGTTCTGCGCACACCCATTTGGGTCTCTGCACACTTTCTACATCGTCCGGCGCACTCCCGTTTGGTCCCACACACGTTCTACGGCGTTCTGGCGCACACCCATTTGGGTCCCGCACACTTTCTACGGCGTCCGGCGCACTTTCTTTGGGTCCCACACACTTTCTACGGCGTTCTTACACACCTATTTGGGTCCCGCACACTTTCTACGGCGTGCGGCGCACTCCCCTTTGGGTCCAACACGCCCTAATACGGCGTTCTGCGCACACCCTTTGGGACCCGCTCACTTTCTACGGCGTCCGGCGCACTCCCACTTTGGGTCCTGCACACTTTCTACGGCGTCCGGCGCACTCCCCACTTGGGTCCCGCACACTTACTAAGGCGTCCGGCGCACTCTCATTTGGATCCCACACTTTCTACGGCGTTCGGCGAACCTGTATCAGTCCCACACTTTCTACGGCGTTCTGCGCACACCCATTTAATCCCGCACACTTTCTCACTGCGTCCGGCGTACTCCCCTTTGGGTCCCACACACTTTCTACGGCGTTCTGCGCACACCCATTTGGGCCCACGCACTTTCTACGGCGTCCGGCGCACTCCCACTTTGGTCTCACCACACCCCCTACGGCGTCCGGCGCACTTTCTTTCGGTCCCGCACACTTTCTACGGCGTTCTGCGCACACCCATTTGGGTCCCGCACACTTTCTACGGCGTGCGTGCGCACTCCCTTGGTCCCACATAATGTCTTTACGGCGCTCCTGGCGCACACCGCATTTGGGTCCCGCACACGTTTCTACGGCGTTCTGCGTACACCCATACTTGGGTCCCGCACACACTTTCTACGGCGTCCGGCGCACTCTCGTTTGGGTTGTCCTCCCACTTTCTACGGCGTTCTGCGTACACCCATTTGGGTCCTGCACACACTTTCTGCGGCGTCCGGCGCACTTCCCCGTTTGGGTCACTGCCCACTTTCTACGGCGTTCTGCGTACACCCATTTGGGTCCCGCACACTTTCTACGGCGTTCTGCGTACACCCATTTGGGTCCCGCACACTTCTACGGCGTCCGGCGCACTCCCACTTTGGTCCCACACACACGTTCGCTATGTCTTGCCCAACCCGTTGGGGTCCCGCACACTATCTTCATGGCGTTCTGTGGCGCACTTGTTCACACCGTGCGGCGCTCAAAAAAGTATTTCCTGAGATCCCGCCGTATCGATTGAAGCGTTGCCCCGTCTCAGGGAGCGTCCAATCCTCAGCAAAAGCCTATCAGTCACGGTGTTTATTTCACTCGTTCATTTTTACGAATGAGAAAACGTCGGATGGTTCATAATGACATGTTTACGTGTTTTTGTCTTTCTTGACCCTCAATTTTGAGGTTCCGCAGAAACTGAGCTAGATACCAACTTCAAAGTTTGAGAGGAGCTAGGTGCAAACATAAACAGCTCCCTGGTCAAAAATGAGCTCTCTAGCTCAACGATAAGTGATCCATAAAGATCGTGAACGCCAACTGAAAAAAAAAGGAGATGAACATTTTTTCAACCAAAATGACGTGGTTTTGACAATTTTTCTCGAATCTCAGGTAACCATTACGGATCATTTTTTGAACAGTTATTCAGCTTTCTAAAGTATATTACTGCAGAAAGAACGGTCTTCCCATTGCTTATTTCCGGACCCTGATATTGAGATCAGGGTGTTGCGCGATGGCGACCCAAAGCCAAATCTGGTGAGTGCTTCGCGCTCACCACAATCAGCTGTAAGCATTCGTTTGTTTTCAGATAGCGCGTGATTTGGCTTTCCAATGTAACACTAAACTTTCAATGTTTAGTGAAAACGTGCACTGCCAAATCAGTAGTACATCATTTCAAAAATGTTCAACGTATTTCCGGTGTTAATGCCTCTGCCCAATCTAATGCACTCAGTATTTCACATCTTTTAACGTGCTTCTCACAAATACCACTCTGCCAAATCATAACCATTTGCTCGCAAAGCAACACAGTTTTAGGGAATTTCATTTTATTCTCCCTAAGGTTTCCTTCGTAAAAGATGAATATAATAGGCTGCCATGGGTCTTGCACTCCGGGTTGAGTCTCACACACTTTCTGGCGCTCTGCTCCCTAACATTTGGGGTCCCACACACCTTTCCCTCAACGCTCTGTCCACTCCCACCTAGTTGGGTCCTGCCCACTTTTTCTGGCGCTTCGTACAAAATTCCGGCTGGGTTCCATCCACCCTTCCCGGCGCTATATGCGCTCCTAGAAGGTCCCGCCCACCTTTCCCGACCTTGGGTGCACTGCTAGTTGGATCCCGCCGGCGTTTACCAGTTGGCGCTTCGCCACCTCCCAGCTGTATGAACTACGGGTTGGGTCCCAGCCACGTTTAGCAGCGCTTGTTTGCACTCTTAGTTGGAACCCCGTCCCACGTTTTTCCAGGCGCTGTGTGCACTCCCAGTTGAGTTCCGTTCGCCGTCCCGGCGCTATTTGCACTCCCATTTGGGTCCTGTCCACATTTCTCGGCGTTCTGTGCACTTCCTAGTTGGATCCCGGAAACCTTTTCCGGCGCTATGTGCACTGTTGTTAGGCCCTGCCCACTTTTTTCCAGCGCTTGGCGCTGCAAAAACAGTGTTCCGCACACGAATCATGCGGTTTCTGGATGGGACGTGAGGCACCACCTCTTTAAACTGACTATCTCACGTTATCCCTCCATTTCTATGAAAAGACTGACTGAGCTTCTATCACTAAACTCTTCAGACATCCTCTCACACACACACACACACACACACACACACACACACACACACACACACACACACACACACACACACACACACACACACACACACACACACACACACACACACACACACACACACACACACACACACACACGGCACACACACACACACACACACGCACGCACGCACGCACGCACGCACGCAAAGTTAACACGCACGCATCGCACGCACGCACGCAACGCACCAGCCATTACACGCAATGCACGCACGCACTTTACGCACGCACGCATCGAATAATAATAGTAAATTTCAAAATTCTCAGTACCTTTTAATATCTCGAGACCCAAAATACGGATTTTTCAGCATTTCGGGAAGTGTACAAACCTTCCCGGCTCTATCATCGAAAGTGCCGAGTTTCAAGATATCTCCTGAACCGAGATTCTGTAAT
>JAPDOI010001913.1:0-124788 GCA_029168955.1 Aplectana chamaeleonis
CGGCGCGCTCTGTCCACAAACTTTGTGGCTTTTTCTGAACAAATTAAATCTCTCACGATCAGGAAAACCCCGGCCAAAGCGCCACTTCGCGGCGCTTTGTCCGGGCTCCATAGCTAAGGGGTTTCGCACCGCTCCGCGGCGTACTCTGTCTGCAAACTTTGGCTGGCTTTTCTGAACAAATTAAATCTCTCACGGTCAGGAAAACCCCGGCCAAAGCGCCACTTCGCGGCCGCTTTGTCCGGGAACTCATAAGCCGGGAGTTCGCGCCGCTTCGCGGCGCTCTGTCCACAAACTTTGTGGCTTTTCTGAACAAATTAAATCTCTCACGATCGGCCCCAGCCAGCGCCACTTCATATTCGATCGAGGGTTTCTTACCGCTCCGCAACTCTATCTTCGCTTTGTGGCTCTGAACAAATTAAATCTCTCACGGTCAGGAAAACCTAGCCGGCCAAAGCGCCACTTCGCGGCGCTTTGATCCGGAACGTCATAAACTGGGGTTTCGCACCGCTCCGCAGCGCTCTGTCTGCAAACTTTGTGGCTTTTTCTGGAACAAATTAAATCTCTCACGATCAGGAAAAGCCCGGCCAAAGCGCCACTTTGGTTGGCGCTTTGTCCGGAGGAACCATAAGCCGGGAGTTCGCGCCGCTTCGCGGCGCTGTAATCCATAACTTTGTGGCTTTTCTGAACAAATTAAATTTCTCACGATCAAGAAAACCCCAGCCAAAGCCCCGCTTCGCGGCGCTTTGTCCGGAACCATAAGCCGGGAGTTCACGCCGCTTCGCGGCGCTCTGTCCCGCAAACTTTGTGGCTTTTCTGAACAAATTAAATCTCTCACGATCAGGAAAACCCCGGCCAAAGCGCCGCTTCGCGGCGCTTTGTCCGAGAACCATAAGCCGGGGAGTTCGCCGCTTCGCGGCGCTCTGTCTAAACTTTGTGGCTTTTCTGAACAAATTAAATTTCTCACGATCAGGAAAACCCGGCCAAAGCGCCACTTCGCGGCGCTTTTGTCCGGAGGCTCATAAACTCAGGGGAGTTCGCGCCGCTTCGCGGCGCTCTGTCCGCAAACTTTGTGGCTTTTCTGAACAAATTAAATCTCTCACGATCAGGAAACCCCCGGCCAAAGCGCCACTTCGCGGCGCTTTGTCCGGGAACCATAAGCTGGGGGGTTCGCGCCGCTTCGCGGCGCTCTGTCCGCAAACTTTGTGGCTTTTCTGAACAAATTAAATCTCTCACGATCAGGAAACCCCCGGCCAAAGCGCCACTTCGCGGCGCTTTGTCCGGGAACCATAAGCTGGGGGGTTCCGGCCGCTTCGCGGCGCTCTGTCCGCAAACTTTGTGGCTTTTCTGAACAAATTAAATCTCTCACGATCAGGAAAACCCCGGCCAGCGCCACTTCGCGGCGCTTTGTCCGGGAACTCATAAGCCGGGGAGTTCACGCCGCTTCGCGGCACTCTGTCCGCAAACTTTGTGGCTTTTTCTGAACAAATTAAATTTCTCACGATCAGGAAAACCCCGGCCAAAGCGCCACTTCGCGGCGCTTTGTCCGGGAACCATAAGCCAGGGAGTTCGCGCCGCTTCGCGGCGCTCTGTCCCACAAACTTTGTGGCTTTTCTGAACAAATTAAATCTCTCACGATCAAGAAACCCCCGGCCAAAGCGCCACTTCGCGGCGCTTTGTCCGGAGAACCCTCAACCGAGGGAGTTCGCGCCGCTTCGCGGCTTTCAGCTGTCCGCAAACTTTGTGGCTTTTCTGAACAAATTAAATTTCTCACGATCAGGAAAACCCCGGCCAAAGCGCCACTTCGCGGCGCTTTGTTCGGGAACCATAAGCCGGGGGGTTCGAGCCGCTTCGCGGCGCTGTGTCCGCAAACTTTGTGGCTTTTCTGAACAAATTAAATCTCTCACGATCAGGAAAACCCCGGCCAAAGCGCCACTTCGCGGCGCTTTGTCCGGGAACCATAAGCCGGGGAGTTCACGCCGCTTCGCGGCGCTCTGTCCGCAAACTTTGTGGCTTTTCTGAACAAATTAAATCTCTCACGATCAGGAAAACCCCGGCCAAAGCGCCACTTCGCGGCGCTTTGTCCGGGAACCATAAGCCGGGGAGTTCGCGCCGCTTCGCGGCGCTCTGTCCGCAAACTTTGTGGCTTTTCTGAACAAATTAAATCTCTCACGATCAGGAAACCCCCGGCCAAAGCGCCACTTCGCGGCGCTTTGTCCGGGAACCATAAGCTGGGGGTTTCGCACCGCTCCGCGGCGCTCTGTCTGCAAACTTTGTGGCTTTTCTGAACAAATTAAATCTCTCACGATCAGGAAAACCCCGGCCAAAGCGCCGCTTCGCGGCGCTTTGTCCGGGGACCAAAGGCCGGGGGGTTCGCGCCGCTTCGCGGCGCTCTGTCCGGAAACTTTGTGACTTTTCTGAACAAATTAAATCTCTCACGATTAGAAAAAACCCCGGCCAAAGCGCCGTTTCGCGGCGCTCTGTCCGGAAACTTTGTGGCTTTTATGAACAAGTTAAATCTCTCACGATCAGGAAAACCCTGGCTGGCGCCGCTTCAGCGCTGTCAGAACTCATAAACCGAGGGGTTCGGCGCGTTCCGGGAACCATAAGCCCGGGAGTTCGCGCCGCTTCGCGGCGCTCTGTCAGAAACTGTGTGGCTTTTTGAACGGTCTAAATCCCTCACGGTCAGGAAAACCCCGGCCAACGCCCCGCTCCGGGGCGCTTCGTCCGGGAACCATAAGCCGGGGGGGGGTTCGCGCCGCTCCGCGGCGCTCTGTCCGGAAACTGTGCGGCTTTTTGAACGAATTGAATCCCTCACGGTCAGGAAAACCCCGGCCAAAGCGCCAACTTTCTGTTTCAAAGTAACTATAAAACACCTGAAACGGGGGATGGCGGTGGGTATTAAAGTCCCGGGAGCCCTATAATCACCAGGTCCTCCTCGTAACGAGTTTTAGAATTGCAGTTACAGTTACTGTTCGAGAAAAACCCTATTGACTGAAGCGTGCACTATCTCTACACGAATGATGTCAATGGTTAGCCACAACTCTGTCACTTACAAAGAGGTCCAGTAAAGTGTGAAAACACTACACTTTTCTGTCCTGAGATTTCCATTAATGATTTCTATTTCACTTGATGACTTTTTGAAACTGGATTTCTCTCAGGAGTGCTTTCACAGAAGAATTAAAAATTTGCACGTGATCCTTGCACGATTTTGTGTGGCGGGCCTGTCTCAAACGCGGCAGTGCGCAGCTCCAGACCGTAATTTCACTTCGTTAACGGCACTACTTACAGTCTGATACAACGAATTTTCGGAACTCTCCACAGTTTTCCCTTCATCTTTGTGACTTATAAACGATTCCTTCAAAATTCTTCATAACAAAAATTTAAGATCCCCTTTGACGTGTGGATTACAGGTCAAGTCCGGAAAAGGCCGTTGTAGGTGAAGCTGAAAATGCGACACCATAGCTAGTGTTCTTAGCTCAATAGAAAACGCTAGTCATTTAGTAAAGTTTTCAGATTTTAGGCTAACAGAACTGTATTCTCCTCATTACAAAAATTAGAAAAAAAAAACAACTGAGAAAAAAAGGAAGACACCGCAGGAGAACTTGCATCTAAATGTTCCTGTGTAGCGATTATAGAAGCAGTTTGGTCCTGAGTGAACTTCCAGTGCCGCGTCACACGGCACTTACTGAACGCTTGGTTTTGTTGCTTCTGCTCCCTATAATCTGTCCCGATCGAGTCAGCCAATTAAGTTTCCCAAGAAGCATTGTTATCCCCCCTGCGGTTACCGGGTTCGTACCATTTGGCACCCGATGACTCATCACTGATTCCTGATTCCAGTGCTTATCAGTGAAACTACAAAATTGTAGTTCTCATAGTGAGGACAACCCCGGGGTAGGGGCCGTCCTACCTGGGTATGAGTTTCTTCGAAATCCATCTTGCGGGTGCCAAATGACCGTCCCCGCGGTTACCCAGTCACGCCTCTTACACAGTTTCTGTCACACCGTAATTCAGAACACCAAATTCATAGTTGTTTCCGCGAACTCTTAATTTTTGTATATTTCTCCAAGTTCCATGAATGCCGTAGAACGGATACTGCGTAAGTAACGTGATGGCCTACCTGCAGAGTGCTGTAGTAGCGCGCTGGTATGTATGGCAGGGTTCAGAGCAGCTAATAGCGGTGACTCGCCAAAATTCTTGCTTTTTTCTGGAATTGCGATTCGGAAAACAGTGAGGGGACTGGCCAAGGAAAAAACTACGTTCATCAAAATCCAGTCTTCAGCGAGTGCCTTAAACATTGGTGTGAGCTCATTAATCGAATAGGGCGTTATGTGCTTTGTCGCGACAGATCAGTAGCTCCCCTAGGCTCTTGGGCATTACCGCGTATTTGGAGTGGTTCAGGAACTGAGAAATGACTATTGCTTAATGTCGTTTTGTCGTCGGTCCGCATCCGCCCCATAACTTCCAGAGCCCCAGATTGAAAAAAAATCAAAAACCGCTTTCACAGGGACTTAGCCTAACTGCCACATCTTTCAACTCACCAAAATCGCCCATGAAAACTATTTTCTTTTCGACAGTGGTAATAGCCCATACACATCAGGGATGTGCGAAAAATTTTCGAGAACTCGAGATCGAAAAATTATGATTTTCGCTTCGAGACCAAATTTTTTGGTGCAGATGGGTCGTTTGGAGTGCAACCATTTCTCCGAAATTTTTCGTTTTTTTTTTCGGTATTAATTTCTCGAAAAAACCGAAAAAACGAAAAATTGAAAAAAGTGTATTTTTTCAACGTAACATAGTGTGAGAAAGCATTCTACAAATTTTGACCGAAAAAATTTTCGCTTTTCGGTTTTTTTTTCCGGTGTACGAAAATTTTTCGCACACCCCGGATACAAATGCATTGAATTCTCTCGTAATTTTGTGTTTCAGCCTTCAATGATAAGTGAATTCCTTCCCATATTGGGTTTGGTGCGGGGAATAAGTTCGGGAGGTGGTTCTAAGTCACGTCAATGATGTTGTCGTGTCACCAACGCATGAAAGTTGTGACCCCAGGTGATGCCGAGAGTTGACTCTCCTCCACGCAATGAGGGTGAAGTCGTTTGGCTGAAGAAAGGAAAAGAGCTCAGACTGCTCGCTGATTTTTTGGCTATTCCGATGGGATGGCAGAATGTTGAGAACCGAGAAACGTAATCCCCCAACCTTCCCCTAAATGAGTGCACAATCGTATGAGCCTAACTATACTTTGAAGGTTTTGGTGGACTGAAATGCACATACAGCCCAATACTGTTTTGGAGTTGGTAGAGATGTGACGAAATAGTGCTATAGTGACGGAGGCCCAGGTGGTCGTACTTTGTGCTCCGATTCTTTTATTATATGGAAGGATGATTTAACCCATTCACGACCGAGTGCAATATTGCGTCACGGTATACCGTGTCCCACAGGTGGGGTGTCGTGACTCCCGTACGACTTAATTCCTTAAAGGCCGCGCGTGGCTCCCGCCACGACTCCTACCGTATGCCGATAATCGTAAACAACTCGGCGCCCCGCCTATCGATTGCGCCGGGCATCCTCATTCTGGTGTGCGACGACGACGACGTGCGGCGGCTGCTCTCGACTTCTCCTGCCCGATGGTTCTTCAATGCAATGGCGACCTGCCTGCAGCCCCAACTCCTGTCAACGCCTGATGATCGAGTGGACGTGCGAGGTCGCAGAAGAAGAGCTCCAGCCGCGTCAACGACTACGACTCCTGCCAACGACAACTACGAACATCTCAGGTAAACCCCGTCTTCTCTGGCTTGGCCTCTGCGAGTGCTTGACACACGTCTGCTCGCATGCCTCGCTATGAACGAAGGTCGTTGCTGGCTCCACACCCCTCCCGTAGCTAACTGGGCGAGGTCTGCGTCCCACGGGAGTAGAGGGTATAACTGCGTGTTTTAATGTTACTTCAGGTCTCGTAAAGAAGTTCCAGCAAAGAGTGTCTTGTTCTGTATGAAAGTATGGTATTGCGTAAACACTGTATATATTGACTGTTGCATCATAACCGCGGACATAGCGGGAAGTGTGATCTGGTATACAATGGTGAAACTGCCGTTCTGTGTGCCAGTATGGCGTCATATCGTTGTGGGCGTGGTCAGAGGCTGTGTGAGACAATGTAAAATACTACATATTCATCCGCGTGGCAGGCTTAAAGACACAGTCCAACCTCAGAGGCGATTTTTGATATTATGGTCCGGTTGCCGTCTATAGCAACCCTGCCAAGCGCGAACTCTCAATTCGCTCAAATAAACGAGAAAAAGCTGGGAAAAAATCGGCCACGCCCCTTTGAAGAAAAAATGGGTAACGCCCCCTGCCAGGTTTCCGACCTCAATAGGGAAGAGACGCGAGAATGATTTTATTCAAAATCTATGTTCTTCCTTTTGTTTTCAGTCTGGCTTTAGATTGTGACCTGTTTCAGAATGATGGCTGCCAATAACGAGAACATACAGGCTCGAGACAACTCGTCCGCGAACTTCTAGCCGTTTAAAATTGAAGTTTTTGAGGAGCCGTTACTCCGTTCCTAGTGAGTTCTGAGCGATTCTGGAGACACCATTGTGATCAGCGTGAAATTTTCTCCCAGTTATGCAGAAAAACGAAAAATCGCCTCTGAGGTTGGACTGTGCCTTTAAGCAAGGGACGCCGCATAAGTCCTCTGGTTCAGTGTGTCGGGCTAGTGGCTGCTCACGTTCCGTGACGACCGATGCTGCAGGATGGATAAAGCAGACTCGGATCGGGGGGCAGTCAGCGTCGCGACATGATGCATCCGGCCGCAGTCGAGCGTAGGGAAGCCTGCGTTTGGCTGGCGTGATCGAATCCGCGTGCGTCCCCCTTATCCCGGCATAGGTCTAGGTAACTGCGTAACGGCTATGCAGCGCTAGAAAGTGCTAGATAAGTCCTGGTGTCAGAGCGTTACAAGGGACCTGGCGTTTGGGACAGAGCCCGCCTACTCCCTGTGGTCGCATCTCTCCCCCTCCGCCGCTCCGGGTGGCACGCACCGGCGGAGGACAAGGAGGGGTGTGAATGGCCATGGGCGCGCCAAGGGAGCGGGTGCAGCCGAAAGCTGTAAGGAGGCCCGCGTCAGGTCTCTCGCAACACTATGACCCCTAGTAACTCTACCGTCGAAGTAGTTTGTCTCACAATTATTCTTCATGGTCTCCGTTCTAAACACCCACACACTATTATGCCACAATTACTTGCTCATGGTTCACATTTTCTGGGTAGATATATCATCTCCTCCTGTTTATGTCGCAGTTTTCGCAAGGCCAGCTTCGCCTAAAAATCGCCTACCCTGTCGCAGGTGGTCTACGGCCGTGGCTACCCTGCAACACAACACAACACTCACTCTTTACTCTTTGCAGACTTGGAATCGCAGTCTACCACTTGCAAGCGTTCAATCATCATGACATCGATTGGTATTCTCAAGACTGATCTGACCAGGGCAATAATTGCGTTGGAAGTGGCCAAAGGTACGATCCCCACTCATCTATTGCAGCCGTTCGACACTCGTGTGGAGGACGAGCAAAGATGTCTGGAAGATCGCAAACAAGTGATCGAGTCGCATTTGGCCGCCATCCGCATTGCCCTGCGTCATGTTCAGGAAAGACGCCAACTTCTGCTCAGCTACGTCGGAGAATCCTCGAATCCAGCCGAGGATGGGGAGGCTTATGCCAATTTCGTGCACGAGTCCCGCGTTGATGACGTACTGCTCGAGGCTCAGTCCCCCATGACTATCCTCAATGAGAACCTAAGTACTACCAACATGCTGATCGAGAGCTGTTGTCGGACAGCGATGACCGATGTGACGCTCAATACCGCGGTGCGAGAGGAGTCAAATGAGCACGTCACCGCAACGTCCAGCGTCAATCAGCAGCCCGCAATGCCTGCGTTCTCGCAGCCGCCAAATACTGCGTCTTTATATCCCACTGGTTTCCCAGGTGGTATGGGAGGGTGTGCCACGCCCCCTCAGCAACAACCATATTCACCGTTGCAGCTCGCCAAGCTCACGCTCGAGCCGTTCAGTGGCGATATAACCCAGTTTCGCCGGTTTTGGTGCGCGTTCGAAATTGCGGTTCATAACAACTGCTATTGCGCCCGCACACAAATTTTTATATTTGCAGAATCTATTGAAAGGCGAAGCTCAAGTGGTTCTCCCTGGTTTTGGATCCGGACGAGTGCGACTACTATGCCTTGGTCAAGGCATTCAAGGCTCGCTACGATCGTCCGCACAAAACGCGTGTTACCTTGCATCAACAGTTGCAGCAGATCCCATCCGCGTCCAACGTAGGCGTTGATCTGCGTAAAACTTGGTTCCGTGTTAAAGTTATTTTGCAAGGACTCAACAAGTACGAAAACTTTCGGAACGTTCTTCCCGTTCTTGATGCCTTCGAGAACAAGTTCCTTGCGGAGATCCGGCAGAAGCTTCAAGACTTGGAGTTCCAGTCCGACGCAGATTTCAACATGGACCAGGTGATGCAGAAACTGGACCGCATCATCGCGTCCAAGGAGAACTACGACGACTCCGTAGCCCTTTCGGACAGTATTTCTGTGAATATCCAGCACCCTCAACGCTCAACATCGCGTTCTAAGTCGCCCACGGGACGTAACAGTCTTGTGGAATGTTGTTTTTGTAAGTCACCTAATCATCATTCTATGCAGTGCTATTTAGATGTTCCAGTATCGGTTCGCCGCAACATCGTTCAACTTCGCGATCTCTGTTGGAAGTGCCTTAGTGGCAGTCACCGTTCGCGTGACAGCAACTCTTCCGCGTGTCGTGTATGTGGAGGAGATCACCACGTTCTCCTTTGCCGTCATGACACGCAAGGTCCTCGTAACCGTCGCGTTTCCTCCAGTGAGCGCTATGAGCACAGCGACCGTCGAAGCCGCGACCGCCAACGTCACCGTTCTCCAAGCGATCGATATTCGTCGAGAAGTCCCGTTCGACGAGACGACAGAACACGTGAAAGGTTCAGGAGCAGTCTATCTCGCTCCCCATCGCAAGATCGGTATCAGTCTGGTAGATCGTATCAGTCTAACCGTCCATACGGTACTCGCCCGCAATCTCCCAGTCGCGTTTCGATTCATTCTCCCGTCAGGGAGCGCTCAAATTCTCCAAATTTGCGCCGCAGTTCACCATATCCAGCACAGTATCATGTGCTTCCGTCGGACGATGAAGCTGAACGCCTTCAGATGCTCTACAGTACTATCAACAATATTGGATCATCTACTGTTGTACCGCGTAAATCCCACCCTTCGCTTATGCTCGTCACAGCCAGAGCCATGAACTGCGTCACCGCACGACTCGAGGATGTAATCTTGCGCCTTGATTCCGGCGCGCAGAAAAGTTTTATCTGCTCTGGCACAGCACAGTGTTTGGGATTGCAGTCGACTGATAGCAAACCGCGTACTTTCGTCGGTTTTGGTGGTTGTCAAACAACCGAAGTTTCTGGTATCGTCCAGGTAAGTTTGGTCGACTTGCTTGACAGGTATTTCAGCGTCGAACTCACCACCAAGGACGTTCTCACGTTTGCACAACATCCACCGTGCCTCAGCGACAATGACGTGGAATTTATCCAGCGTCACGAACTCGGACTACCATCGTGTGGATCGGAGCCTGTGCTACCAGATATCCTCATCGGTATCGACCACTTCTGGGACATCGTCTCAGCTGAGACTCCCATTTGCTGCCCTCAGGTATGCTTTTGAGTCATTCGCGTTTCGGTACAGTTGTTTCAGGTAGCCAGGATTTTCGGCAGCGCCTCCAGCAAGCCTGGAAGCCCCCGTTATCCACCCCGTCCGAGACCCCGATCTTGACGGCGACGCAGCAGTCCAGCGCCTTTGGTCGCTCGACTCAATATAGGAATTTTCGACGATCACGACCCCAAAGCGGACTGTAAGTTGGACAAAGAAATCCTTCAAAATTTTTATAATACTTCTTATTTTGATAATAATGTTTTGTATGTTCAATTCCCGTGGAAAACACGGTTTCCAGATCTGGCGGATAACAAACAGGTAGCATATAGTCGCCTTTTGGTGCAATTTCAGAGCCTCAGCAAGAAGCCCGAAGCTTGGAGCCGATATGCGCAGACGATCGAAGATCACATCACCGCTGGAATCGTTTAGGATGTCCAAGAAAACGTCTTCGGCAATTCCCGCGTCTACTACATCCCGCACCAGGCGGTCTACAAGGAATTCTCGTCGACTACGAAGATCCGCGTTGTTTTTGATGCTTCATCGAAACGCACCGGTACGCACAGTCTCAACGACTGCTTGCACCAAGGACCAACACTCCTTCCGGAACTTACGGGAATTTTGCTGCGTGCTCGACCACATCGTTATCTGCTGATCGCGGACGTGGAGGAAGCTTTCCATCAAATCTATCTTCAGCTTTCGCAACGGGATGCGACAAGGTTCCTATGGTTAAAGGATCCTTCAAAACCTCCATCACCTCACAACTTACGTTTTTTTGCGCTTTACTCGCATTCCGTTTGGTGTCAACGCATCGCCGTTCCTACTTGCTGCGTCCATTCAATTCTATTTACGACTTTCTGCGACCCGTTCAATGACGAAATCGAGAAGAACACCTACGTCGACGACGTCATCCTCGGAGCTGCGTCACAAGAAGAGGCTAAGCAAAAATATCAGCTTGCCAAAGCCGTTTTCGACAGCATGCACATGAACCTTCGCGAGTTCTTGTGCAATTCGCAAGCTGTCAATTCTTCGATACCCATACAAGACCGGGTCGCTGATAGAACGAAGGTAAGTTTGCTAGGTATACCATGGATGTGCAGAAGAGATGCCTTGTCTATCGATATCAAGACTACGAAAATGGAGGTAAGTACCAAGCGTACCGCACTGCGTGCGCTCGCGTCTACATATGACCCACTTGGTTTGCTTACCCCGTTTTTAGCGCCATTCAAGGTGTTTCTACAAGATCTGTGGATCAAACAGTTGGGTTGAGACACCCCGCTGGATCAAACGGATCTTCAGCGATGGAAGACTCTTCTACAGGATCTTCAGCATTGCCTGCCACCTATACCACGGTTAGTTTTACCTCCGTCTAATTTACCGCGTTCTTTAGAGCTTTGCGTGTTTGGAGACGCTTCCCAGCGTCTCTATGCCTGCTGTGCCTATTTGGTCTGCCGTTCATCGGATTCGCCATCATCCCGTCTGGTTATGGCAAAATCGCGGTTCAACGACATCAAGCCGATGACCATTCCGCGAGCAGAGCTACTCGCAGCTCATATCAGCGTCAGTTTGGCCAAGTATTTGGTAAAACATCTTGAGCTGCCTATCAGCGTAATCCATTTTTTCTCAGACTCTCAGATCGTCCTGCACTGAATCCACTCCACCAAGCCATTCAAGACCTTCGTTGAAAACAGAGTCAAGTCTATACGGGACGCCGTTGCGGAATTTGAAAGCCGGACCATCACTGTGAAATTCCACTATGTGGCATCCAACAACAACCCCGCAAACTGCGCTACCCGCGCTTTCGCGTCAAACGATGCCCAAAATCACATGTGGTGGACTGGTCCTCTCTTTCTGCTTACCCCGTTAGAAGAATGGCCGGACGACGATTTGGACTTCACTATTCCGCCTACTACTGGTGAAGATGTTCAAAAGGAGTATTCTGAGGTGAATGTCATCGCGGAAGGTAAGTTCCGATCAGTTTTGCCATTTTTGGTTACCAACCGGTATATGAAGCTTGTGTATATTACCGTCTATTTACTTCGTTTTATCAGGCGCAGAATTTTCGACCGCGTTTCGCTCAATTTGCGCGTAAGGGGTCGTTTACACTTCCGCAGCCGAGCGGCGCGGCCAAGTGCATTCCTACAATATCGATCGGCGGCGCCGCGTGATCAATACCATAGGATTGCACTGTGCCGCGCCGCCCCGCGGCGGGAGTATAAAAGACCCCTAAAATTGGTTCGAAAATTGCCGCTTGTTTCTTCTATTACCCCGTATGGACTAATTGAGGTTTCAGACGTCCACACCGCTGAGAAAATGCTCGTTCTCGCACATTTTTGCGAGAGTGGACCTCAGTTGGAGCGGCTATACCTCCACCGTTTCTATGCCAGTCGAGCAATCGACGGCGTTATTCGGTGTCCCGCTCGTGTCGCACCGTTCGAGACCGCTCCCATGCTGTTGGTACCGTCACACCGACTTGCCTACCTCGTGATCATGTATTACCACGTGAAATCGCGCCACTCAGGTGCTCACAGTACCATGGTAAACTTGCGTAAGCAATTCTTCATTCCATCCTCTCGTACTACTGTTCCTAAGGTTCTGCAAAAAAGTGTTATCTGCAAGAGATTCAATGGACATGCCTACCGGTATACGGAGATGCCTCCTCTACCGCAAGAACGCGTCACGCGTTCCAAACCCTTCCAATACGTCGGCGTGTACTATCTTGGTCCGCTTGCTTGCAGAGAACCTCTGCAGCAGACGAGGAAGGTATGGGTATGTTTTTTCACTTGTATGTCTACACGTGCTGCGCACCTGGAACTTCTACTTGATAATACCGCTCAAGAGTTTATTTTAGCCTTTCTGCGTTTTTCAGCTCGACGTGGTTTTCCGAAGATTGTTTACAGCGATAACTCCACGACGTTTCATGCTGGAGAAGACGCGATCACGAAGGTTATCTACGCCAAGAAGAACTGGCAACCGATTTGGGACTTCTGCGTGGCTCACGTCATAACCTGGAAGTTCATTACTCCTCTGTCCCCGTGGAAAGGTGTTTTTTTTGAGCGTATGGTCGCGCTATTTAAAAATGCCTGCGAAGAATCTGTAGGCCGCGCGATTCTGCCGCTTAGCCATCTTGAAACAGCGACTTCAGAGATCAAAGCGATCATAAATTCGCGTCATATAACCCCTTTCAGGCAAGGTACTCCGTTTGCCCACGTACTCCGGCCGGTAGCCTTCATTTCTCCGGAAGTGGAGATTCAACTACCGCCGTTTGAGCCAACGTTGGACGATTTGGACGACGCGTCTCATCGCTTAAAGGCAGTGTTCACGATAGAAATCGTTTTTCTGTTTTCCCGCCTATCTTGAAAACAACCCCATGCTGATTCCAATAATGTCTCTGAAATCGCACAAGACCTTCTAGGAACGGAGTTATGGTCCCTCAAAAATTGAGCAAAGGAAACATGGTGGACGAGTTGTCCGAAGCTTGTAACTTCCGTCTTTTGCTGCCGATCTATGCGAGCTGAACTGAGTAAAGAGAGAAGTTGAGAATGAAGGGAAGAACGGGGCTAATGATTGAAAATCATCGCTCATCTCACTATCTCGAGCATTCATTTGTTCACGTCGGTGGGCGTGTGCTGCGCTTTTGGGGTTTGCCTTGCGCTCGAAGTGGCAACTTCGGGCTCTTTTGGAGCTTTTCCTGGCTCGTTTCCATGCGTTCTTTAGACGTCAACGTTACAGTGTGCCCCTCCACTACCCATTCCTAGTGGAAACTGAAACACATTTTTTATCGTGAACACTGCCTTTTACGAGATGGTACAAGGAAACAATCTGCGTTCTCTAATGCATTTTGGGATCTATGGCACTCCGACTACCTGGCTGCGTTACGGGACAGACACCACGTTCGAATTCGGCAAGCGAAGTACTTGAAAAGTACTCCAGAGGTAGGTGATGTAGTACTCGTCTATGACGAGATGTTATCTCGAGGCCAATGGCCGTATGGTGTCATCGTTAAAATTCACTACGGCAAGGACAACTGTGCTCGCACAGCCGATGTCCGTATGGCCAACGGTAAAGCCTCTTTCACACTTGCCCGACCGACGTCGAACGACTCGTTATCGAATGTTTAATGTCTATCTACCCTACCCTGCCCATCTTATCTATCTTACCTTATCAAGTTTGATAACGAGTCGTCTAACGTCAGCCGGCAAACTATGAAAGGGGCTTAAGACTTTAGCTAGATCATTGTCTAATCTCTACCCGCTGGAAGTTCGTGCAGCCTTCGCAGATGTCATCAGGAATCTACCAACACCGGAAAATTCGACTGCTATAACACCTCCAGCAGTCACTCCGCGTGTTCAGCCGAGACGTGCAGCTAAAACTGCACATAAGTTTATTACTTATCACTAATTGTGCTCGTAACACTCTTGTTTTGTCGTTTTACTCTCGTTTAGGCATCGACTATGACGCTTTCCCCGTTCTGACACTAACATCGTCAGTAAATGTGCTCCAGCGGCATTACGCAACGCGTCTCGACGCGCAACGTGTCGGCCGCACAATTCAAACGAGCGACGTACGCAGCCAATTTCAAGCAGCCAGTGATGACTCATCTCGTCTACACTCGGTCGCGTCTCATCTCACATTTGGCTCGTTACGTCGTCATGACTTCTTTATTCCTCAGCATCAACATCGCAATGTCATAACTGGTCAATTACCCTAATTGCTTATTATGAGGTTATTTGATGACAGCGCGGCGTTAGTGCGCAGCGCTGGAGTTTTTCTCGTACGATTTATTTTCATATTTGTCGTCTTTTAACCCCGTTCGCAGTGGTCATTCATCCGAGCGGTGGACCACACATTTTCATACGAACCCTACACCTCTCACTGCGTACGTGTGGTCCCACTCAGTTAGTCTGTTCCATCCTGCTGCTCTTAGGGCCCAATAAAATCCCACGTACGCTTCATCCTTTAGTTTTTTTATATAGTCTCTTCAAAAATATTTGTCCACTGCTCACGCCGCGTGCTACAAACACCACGCAACCTGGCCAGTATACATTCCATCCGACCGAGTCGGTTCCGGATATCCGGGTCGTATAATCCGATCGGATAATTATCCGAAATCTGATCCGACGTCAAAATGGCGATTTCGGATTGATCCGAAATCCGATCAGACGGAAAAACACGATATCCGAAATATCTGATATCCGGAAAAGTAGAAATCGAAGGATCCGATTAGAAAACCGGATAATCGGATAGAAAAACGGATAATCGATGGGATCGAAATCGGATGAAAATCAGATAATTTCAGATGAAAATCCAATAATTTCGGATAAAACCGGATAGAATTGCGTTCATTTCACTCAATTTAACAAACGCGCCCTTAAGGTAATTCCTAACCCACTGCCCACGGTTTGTGCCTTGTTCGAAATCTGGAATCAATTTTCATCGACGTGTGCGACGCAAATGACGCTGATGTGCGTCTGTGATCTACGCGCGCACGTGTACATTGACGGATTGTCGGCGCCAAAATTGAAATTTCGAAATTCAGTAGGTTCTTTCATCTACTATTCTTCTTCTTAGCCATGAGAGAGCATCGCATCAGAGGCGCAGAAAGTTGGCAACCTCACCCGGCTTATAGCATTAATCTTGAGCAGACAGGGTCGTAGGTCTGACCGGATATGAAAATAGATGCGATGAATCATGTCCAAACCGTTGAGAATCAGGACATTTATCGGGGACTCCCAACCGTTCCATCCTATTCTTGACCGGTTCCTGACGATGCCAATGGGGAACTGCTGAGACTGCGTGCTGCTTGAGGGGGAGCAGGCCGGTTTCCTGGTAGAGATGGTGGATAGGCGTCCATTTGTAGCATCCTGTAGCGAGCCCTAGCGCAGTATTCTGCGTTTGCTGCAGTCTGCACAAAGAGATTCCAGACAGATACCTAGTCCAAATGGTGGCACCATATTTCAAAACGGGCAGTACCATGGCCCTATACGTGTACGCAGAACTTCCTTTGCGCTGCCCCAGGCGGTGCCAGCAAGGGCACACAGAACGCTGTTGCGTGAATTGGCTGCAGCAGCACGAATACGTGTGTTCTCGTGGAAACGTAGAGAGGAATACAGGAGGCATGTTTCACACCTGTACTTGTATTTGTCAAAATCCAAGCCTTCCCTTCAGAACCGGAACGTGTCATCCTTCGGCACAATTGGGCATCATGAGCATTAGTACTCGCCGCGATCTTAGGAGGTTCTTTATCTGTCAAATAAGCCCACTTAGAAATACAACTTTGTGTATAATATCAAACCTCTAGGTTGCTAACTATTCATATTTTGAAATTGGAGGGAAACTCCGGGTGTTGTGAAGTTAACGGAGGGTGAGACACCGAGTAATGACGTCACCGCGGCCTGACGAAACCCAGTTTTTGGACAATCCCTTTGTCGCCCGATCATGGGTTATATCTCCGCTTTCTCCGTACGCGAAGAATGAAAAAAAACAGCCAAAATAATTCCCGGAACTTGTTCTCGACTTTTGTATTTTTTTTGTGCTGTGTACGGCCAGAGCATTTCGCCTACGCCTCATTTTGATTACGACCGGAGGTTTCTGGTTTCCGCTGCTGGAAATCCTGCGCGAGCAGCAGCGTGCCTCGGCCGACCCCTTCGCGAGGAATGCGGCTCCAAATATTTAATTACCCAGAATTCGCTGCGCTACATTATTTACCAAACGTCAGACTTCGGGAAATTCCCTGTACCAACATGTAGTCGTTGAGAAGTATGGGCGCAGTGAGGTCGAATCTGATTATGCTGAAGCTCAAACGGATAGTGACGAATCTACTTTTGGAGAGGAAGATGTGTCGGAAGATGACACTGAAATAGTAGACTGTACGCGTTTCTTCAAGTGCGCTGTGCGGTTAAAGCAACCATGTCAGTCGAATAACTCCAAATATGTCTTGTTTCATGGTCAGCACGATAATTTTCCCGCCGGCGAAGTCGGGTTAGTCGAGTTCGCGCGGTCCCAACTCTGTGGGAGTGGTACAGTCTCCCATTTCCTGCGGAGTTTCGGCGGGCAGTTGGCTATTTCTAGCGGTCGTCGAACACTCACTCATCGATTCCCACTTTGATATTCCAAGACGCGCGCGATGTACGACGCCGGTTTTGGGTAGCCGAGCCACTGTTCTTCTATAGCATATGTTAATGGAAAACTACCACTACCGATGAGTAAAGTAAGCTTCTACGCAGAAGCTTACTCCTTAATTGTCGTGAGGAGCTGTAGGTGGACCAGATAGGGGTGGATCCAAAGTTTTGCTTCAACAAACTTTTATCTAAGTTATTGTTGCATTATTCGTCGCGGACTGCTTGTGAATGGCCCGGAAAAGGCCCTCCGTCGATTACTAAATTAGCTGCGAAGCGGTGCCTGAAGGGCCGCAAGTGTTTGATTACCGCGTTCGGGCAGTCGACGAATTAGCGCTGTCGACTGTCCGCGGTTGATCTATTGACCGACGTCCCGCAACCTATCTCGCGGAAGGTTAATAGATCGGCCGCTATCAGGCCCTCGTCAGAAAAAAATCGTCGAAAAACCGACTGAGTCCGGGGCGGAAAACCCGACCTGGGGCCCTGCCCTTGTGCGCGCATGGAACACCAGTATTGACTGAGTGGATTGCGGAAGCAAGCAGACGGATGCAGACGGACTCATTGCGTGTATTTTCTTCACCCGTTTGTCACTATTTTGGTGCGTATCGACCGGGTGGGACTCAGTCGATCGACCTCTGACGTGAGCCTTAGTTGGCAGCGCCGTTTCGTTGACTGCCCATTATACTTATGTCGAGTCGAGTCATCCAGTCTTGGTATCGACTGAAACAGTCGACTTCAATTCATTCGACCACTCGATTATTCGAAATTTTGAAAAATCGAGTTAGTCGAAAACTCGATTATTCGAAATTTTGAAAAACCGAGTTAGTCGAAAACTCGATTATTCAAAATTTTGAGGAACCGATTCAGTCGAAAACTCGATTATTCGAAACTTTGAAAAACCGAGTTATTCGAAAACTCGATTATTCGAAACTTTGAAAAACCGAGTTATTCGAAAACTCGATTATTCGAAAAATCGGAATTTCGAGTTAGTCGAAGAATCGATTATTCGATAGACCCTAATAGTCGACTGAACTCGATATTCGACTGTTTCGAGCCAAAAAAAGTCGCTGTCCGTTAATTCACTTCATATAATCAACCGAAACGGAGCCACCAGAGACTCTGAGAAAACTCGCCGCGAACGAGCCGTGAACCTACCGCGAACCTCGTGCCTACCGCAAATCTGCCGGAAACCTACAGCGAACCTCGAACCTGCCGCGAACACCTCGATGTTCTTTTAGTATTAACTCTGGAGCTGGTGCGAGCCTGCCGCGTATCTGCCGCCAACCTACCGCGGTGTTGCTCTCTGCCTCGAACTTGCCGCAAACCTGCCGCGTATCTGCCGCGACCCCATCTGAACTGTGTTATTATTTAAGATCTTAATGAAGCCAAATCGTCAATAGTCTATCCTAGTTTTACATATTTCGTGAAATCCTGATAACCTTGATAATAACCGCTCCACATGACCAGTTGAAATCCTACAATATATGCCTCAATTCACTATTTTTTCCTGCAAGGTGCTTGTTTTCTCCTTTATCTTTCTCTGTGTTCGGTTATGTAGTTTTCTCACTTCAACGTCTCGACATGCGGCCAAATCTCCGCCTGACATCTGGCGTCAATTATGGTGTTTTGCCTGCGCCACTGCAGACTACACATCATAAATGACGGCGACCTTCAAAATTGCGCTTCACCGCATTGGTCCATTGTTATACCTCCATTCTGCGACCGCGACAGGCTCGCTAATCTGTTACGATTCGTGTCGGGACCCACACTCTCTCCATGAAAAGAGCTATCGCAGGAACACTTTGCATGCGCCGGTCGCGTCGCAGGGTTGCAGATGGGTGTTATACATTTAAATGTTAAACCGTGCGGCAATTGGTCAATTTGGTTTAGTGCCGCTTTCCTCTGTTTTTCACTTTTTTTTGTAGTTCCTTCTTCTTTTCTCTCCTGGGTTCTACACCTTAATTTAAATGTATAAATCTCAAAGCCTGCCTCTTTATAAAACCGAAACTGCGCTGATTTGCTGTTGATTACGGGTTATTGATTTGTCTGCCTATCGCGCGGGCAATAGCGCGTGTCAGACGTAGGTTGGCGTGATGCATGGCACAGCACAACTGGCCTTCAGAGACTGCGACGTCGCTCAGGTCTGCGACCGCAACAGGGCTGTGGCAGAGTATAACAGTGGGCTTGCTGTGGTGGAATCTATCGGGAAATTATGTTTTACATTGACGTATATTCCTTAGAGAAGAAAAAACGATGAAATCAGAAATTATAAGGTGAAATATATGAAGGTACAAATGTTATGGGAAGATGATGTTCTGCTGATGATGATGATCAATGATGATGAAAAAATTCAGCTTTCATCGTTTTTGCACCTTCTAAAGAGCATAACTCAACGTAAAACACTGTTTTCCGATAGATTTTTACCACAGCAATGCGGCTAAGCGCTATTTTGAAGGTCGCCGTCATTTATGGTGTGTCGTCTGCAGTGACGCAAGCGACACACCAGAACAGTCGTCGGATGTCAGGTTTCAGTGCTGCTTTTCCATGCACCATTGAGCGCTTTTTCATCTCTTTCATACGTTTTTCCTTGTTCACTACACATTTTTGTCCTTAGCAAATTAAGCTGGCGCCGTACGATGAGCGAAGCAGTGCGTGTGGAAATAGCAGGCGCGCTACAATCACGACGTTGCAGCGCGGCCGCGCGCGCCCGGCAGAAAGAAGGTCCCTAGATAGAGAGAATTTTCTTGAACGACTCAGACAGTCGGTGGTACTCGGTCGCCGACTTCTAGGTGCCGTGTCCGGCGAGCTCATCCCGGAGTGAGCGGAATGAGAGGCGCAGACCGGTCGGTCCCTTACGAGATGGCCATGTCGATTTCCTGAGATGCAGACCAACAACCGTTGAACGACCAACACGAGAGTACATGTTGAATGAATAGTGCAAACCCGCGCTGTATACGAGACGCGTGGGGGGTTATGGTCGTCAAAGAGCAAAGCTTGGTATTGCCCCGATGGCCGAGAAGGGAAGGAAGGCTAGGGGGACTCAAGCCCCCAGGCGAACTTTGTAGGAAAAAGGTCTTTAGGCTTGTTTCCTAACAACTCGCGCTTCGTCATGAAGCAGGGCGAGCGCTCGTCCTCCAGGCCAGACGTGGCGAGGGAGCGACCGAGCTCCGCGTCGGCGGCGTCTCGGTGAGTCCGACTGTCTGAGGAGTGCGATATTGTTTCGACAATTTTTTTATTGTGTCGTGATTTTTGAGGTTGATGTAACTTCGTTAACGTGTGCGGCATATTTTGCTCTCCCTCCACTGTGTTTCGTTCGTTGAGCGTACTCGTTTCACGAGAGTTCCGTGCTTGAATCATAAATATAAGTGAGTTTGCACATGCGGCTAAATCTCTCCAACACTGGCAGAGGTCTCCTGCTAGAGAAAACGGCGATCGAGATCACCTGCAGAAGCTGCTTCGTTCTATGGTTGAACGAATTGGAGGGAAGCAGTCTCCCACAGGACATGCGGCCGCATCGCTTCCATTGGGTCACCTTCACCACAAAACTGTTCCGGTAGTTGACCGGGAACGCGCACGTTGAACGACTGATCGAACCCGCGCGGCCTACGATACGCCTATGTGGTGGGTGGACCGACGATTGGGCCGACCAAGTTCACACAGGCGCCCCTGTCATTGATTGAGGTGCCTTGGAGCAGGATTGCCTCCTTCATGTGAGGTGAGGGAGAAACGATGGAGGGGATTTATCCCCCTTCCCAAATTTTCGCAGCTGACAACTTTGCCAGCGGGGAAGCATGAAATTCATGCTCCAAGTATTAGCAATATTCAGTCGGCGCCTTGAACCTGCCGAGCCGGCGCCTTGAACTTGCCGAGACGGCGCCTTGAACCTGCCGAGTCGGCGCCTAGAACCTGCCGAGTCGGCGCCTGCTAGGCTACGACTCGGCAGGTTTGCGGGAGATTCGCGGCGAGTTTTCTAAGAGAAGGGGTCGCATTGTCAGGATTTTTTCATTCGTTTTTTTCGTTTTCAAGTCAGCTCCACCACAAAATATTTCTTACACAACCACGAGTTGTTCAGACTCGTTTGTCAACCGCTGTCCAATTAGCAAAAAATTAGTTTTTGGGGCCTTGTAGTGTCATCTACATTGCTCTCATGAGCCGGAGCTCAGCGGTTCAGTAAAATAGACCGAAGTTGGATCTGAAAAAAGCAAGGCCGCTCCTGGAAGGGGAGAAATAGGAAAATCGAACTTTGGAAAAAGTGGTGACAGAAGGCTGTTTTTTCATAATCGCCTTTTCAGCCTAGGTTTTCACTTCTAGAAAGCAGCGATCGATGAAAAGGTGCATCTACTGAATGGTTATCGAAGGCTCAATTAGCTGAATCTTTCAACGATTTTCGACATTTTTCACCTCACCATGTGGTGGAGTGAAAATATTGTGGGGGTGAAAAAGAAAAAACACTTCAAAATCCAGCTGATGTAATTTTTCGATACCTAGTCAGTAGATGCACATTCTGCCCGACAGCCGCCTTCTAGAAGTGAAAACCAACACTGAAAATGTTATTTTGAGAAAAAAAAACGGCCTTCTAACATCACGCAAATTTTGCTATTTCTGCCTCTAGATGAGCGACTTCGCTCTTTTTCAGCTTCTAACGTCGGCAGTGATCCTAATGATACTTTGCATTCACTGTTAAAGGGTGGCGAATATCTGGGGGTCTTAGGCTACAGCATAAGTGGACCGAGTCTGCGACAACCTCCAATCGGAACGCAAAACGTAATTGCAGACCATGATGACGGAGACTCACTCCAACATGAGTTTTGAAGACTCAAAATAGACGACGATTTGCCGTGACTTATTAAAGGCACAGTACACCCTCAAGCATGAATTTTGTGATTTTTATTTGATTGTGTCGTAGACCCCTCCCACAATGCGTTTCATAATTATAGCGACACCTTCCAGAACGTCGGTATCAAGGCCCACACGAATTTTCATTGGACGTTGTGGTAACTATTGATCTCAGTGCACCCGAAAATCCTTGTTCGCTAAATTTGACAGAAAAGTATAAAGAAACAAGAGTTATCTGGTACTTCACCGTCAAAATGGCCGTTTCATATTTATAGCGACACTTTACATTGGAAATGCTCTTCTCGTGAATTTTTGGGAATATTTCCCGTTTCAGGTATGGTATAAGTAGAGGAATCCATTCTTAACATACTCCGATCATGGCACACGGCACAGTACTCTCTCAGGGTGAGAAGATCCAGGTTCTTGTGCTGCACAAGGCGGTACTGTGCTGCACAAGGGCTAGAAGGATTCCAGAGGCAATTCGTCGTCATCGGGGCACAGTTTTCGGGTTTCTGCATGATCCTGAATTGTATGGTTCTAAGGAGGGCACTGGGAGACCCAGAAAACTCTTTGGTCAAGACGAACGCCGGATAGGACGGCTTGTGTCGAACTCGGCAATCACGGTAAATTAAAGGCAGTGGTCACGATGAAAAACGTTATCGAAAAAACTACAAAAATCAGCTTAGATATAAAATAGCTCAAAAACAATGAAGGTAGCGCGGTGAAAAACGGGCTAGAATTAGAGTTATTAAGACCCTGAATTTCCAGTTCGTGCACACGTGCACAGAAAGATCACAGTCTCATGCCAAGCATTCAAAAATCATCGACACTCAGAGGAAGAAATAAATGCAAATTTACCTAATAAAACAGTTGAACAATGAAAGCAAGCACATCAACCAATGGTTTTGACTAGATGTGTACATAAATCCGAAAGTTCATTGATTGAAATTCAATTTCAAGCCAGCTGATGTTCTCGATATTAGAGATTATCGATCCCATGATGTGGGGTGGACTCGTTCACCATCAAAAGACGAGAAAGATCAGGCTTCGAGTTTGGCCCAAAACAGCTATTTTTTCGCGATTTTTTCTTATAGGTTCTACTACTCTATACCCAGAAAAGGGTTTAGAGAGGAAAAGAAGACGAGCATTTTTGAGTGCGACCACTGCCTTCAAGTCCGAGCTGATCTTTCGGTGCCAGTGCCCAAGACGACAGTGTGGAGGGCGATAAAACGCACCCGCACATCAAGCACTCTCGAATGAGTCCAGCACCTCCTCTCTCCGAACCAGACGAGGCAGCACTGTTTCAGTTCGCCGAAAAGAGCGTGGCGACTGACTGGTCTAAGGTAAGCGGTAATTCAACTGAGGTTTCTTCGGAGTAAACATTGTGTTTAGGTGATTTTTTCGGACGAGAAAAAGGTCAACCTAGATGAACCGGACGGATATACACACTATTGTGTCATGGTATGGGGTGGTTTCTATGAAGGCGGTACGCTTTAGATCGCCTTCACTTCCACTCGGATGAATTCCACCTACTACCAAGAGGTCTTGCGGACCTGACTCCTGCCTGAGCTTGCCCGACTTCAGCATGACGTTCTCGTTTTCCAGCAAGACAACGCGTCAATACATGGAAGTCGCTCCACTAAGACGTGATTGGAGGAGCATAATGTTATCGCTATGCACTGGCCAGTCTGTTACCCTGACGTAAACCTCTTCCAGAATATCTGGAAAATCATGTTTCGTCGAATATACGATGGCAAGCAAGTCGGACGAGTCAGCTGAGGAACTCAAGAGAGCCGTAATCAATGCCTGGAGCACCTTGGACACAGGATTACTTGAACGACTGGTCGACTCCATGCCGAAAGGAGTTTTCCAGATCATTTCTAGGCATGGAGGAGTCATAGACTATTGAAGTGTTTTGGAACGTTTTTATTCTTTGATAAAAAGTTGATCAATTAAAATGTCGCCATAATTATAAAACGGCCATTTTGAAGGTGAAGTCAGGGTCAGGCACAGCGGTGGTCCGGGTCGTCCTGAAAAACGACCCCCCCCCTTTGAAAGGGACATTTTTTCGGCTAAAAAAACGACCCTCTAGGAGAAGTGGAAAAATTGGTAGACGTTACTGACTATTTTCATTTTGAAGGATTTTTCAATTTTTGGGGCCTCACCATTCCAAAGGGGATGAATAGCGTTTCATGCGCTGCCGATATTGGAAAACTTCAGTCAGATGGGAAGCTGAAAAGCACCGTGGGACCACCGCACCTTTGAACGGCCATAACTCGGCTCAAAATCGATTTTATGAGCTCATCTCCGGACTTTAACATTTTCTAACACCTGTTTACAGTTTCGACTCTTGCATTAGGTCAGTATATACACAAACCTTTTTCGATTTTTTGTCCGATTTATTCAATGTCCGGTAGGGTGACAGGCGAAGTTTCGAAAATGGAAGAATATTTTAAAGGCAGGGTGCGCGATAAAATCGGTTGTTGTGATTTACTTATGGAAAGGTAGATCTGGGCATCACAAATTTGAAAACAAGGAAAAAATCGGATAAAAAACGCTCAGGAAAAAGTTATAGCTTGGTGTCCTCCCGCCCCCAATTATCGAGATTTCCGTAAAAGCATGTTTTGTCAACTTTTATTTTGCTTCTAGTGTAATTCCTGAGAACTTATGAAGACAAGTGACCATTTTAACTGCAAATTGAAAGGCGGCTAAACAAGCATTAACGAAAGTCTCGTTAATTAGTAGGCCGGCCGACACCAGTAATGAGCCGTTATACCTTGTTTTTGAGCGTTTTTCGCGCACGTTTCCGGGTTTTTTCACTTATTTTTACTTTCGCGATGACCAAATCTACATTCTGATGGAAAGATCTCAAAAATAGTTTTTGTCGCGAACCCTGCCTTTAAGCAAAACAGTACTAGATACAGTTGACCGCAATGTTAAAAGGACATGGTGCGGTTGCGGAATCGCACTAAATTACGGTAGAATCTGGCACTTTGCCAGATTTCGTCATCGATCGGCGCCAACCGTCGTCTCTCTGCTCACGAGAATTTCAGCTGTGGCGCCGATCGATGACGAAATCTGGCAAAGTGCCAGATTCTACCGTAGTTTTAGTGCGAGTCCGCAACCGCACCATGTCCTTTTTACATTGCGGTCAACTGTAGGGTCCGAAGGAGAACGGAGCAACAGAGAGCAGAGAATTGCAAAAGATGGGTCCACAAAATATTTCCTTGTCACAACGAACAGTTCCTGCGAGAGTAAAGAGGCGGGGTGAGAGTAAAGGCTTTCGAGCATTTCTGGTGCGTTTTTCTCGATTTCTTCGTCATTTCAGTTCTACCCGGGGGCCAAACAATCGATTTAGCGATTAACATGAAAATCGAAGATTATCTTGAATACTGCCTTCAAGATGCGAAAGTGTGACCAAAGTGTTTCTCGATCAGTACAATACCTCTTTTGGACGCCCAATATCTGAGCACCTGTTGTGTTATGATCCTAAGACATGTAAGGGCTTTGATAGATCGACGTCGCAAAACCATGAAACGCTCTCAACTTCGGAGTCCCAACACATTAAGCCAGAAAAACAGATGAGGAGTCACACCCCGCCAAAGAGACCAAGACAACGCTTTTCGCTTCACCGATTACACTACTTTTGGCATCGAAGCTCTTAGCTATCCAGCCTTGGGTAAGATGTATAACGAAAGTACATCTGTGGCTCTGGCCAGCGCCTACATCACTGAGTTCTACTCCAGCTATACCAATCAGATTCAATGGTATATGTCCCCAATAGATGACCTTAAAGGCACAGTACAACCTCAAAATCGTTTTTATGTTTCTCTACCTATCTTGAAAACGGTCTCACATTGATTCCAATGATGTCTTTGGAATCGTAAAAGACCCCCTAAGAACAAAGTTATGGCCCTCAAAAATTGTGCTACGAAAGCATGGTGGACGAGTTGTCCGAGGCTTGTAACTTCCGTCATTTGCAAGCGATGTATGCGAACCGACTTGAATAAAGAAAGAGGCTCGGAATAAAGCGAAGAACGGGGCTACTGGTCGAAAACCATCTCTCATCTCGCCGCTGCTGAGCTCGAAAAATCGTAAAAGGGGCGTGCCAAAGTGGCTTCCTGGTATGGGCGCCCCAGGGTGGCTTCCCCCTATATCTCGCTTATTCGGAGGAGTTGAGAGTTCGCATTCGGCAGGGGCTATGTAGGGTGGGCGAACTTCACAATCATGTGGAAATCTCAGATTTCGTAACTGAGCTTGGACTGTGCCTTTGAAGGCAGTGTCCACGATAAAAACCATGTCTGATTTTTTGGTGGAGATCGGCAGCTGCGGGGCCTAGCGCAACCCTAACTCTGATGAACTCTTGGGACGATCCCCAACCCAAACTCATTCCATCCCCACCGACAGCTGGGGACCCCTAAAGTGGGCGGAGTTGGTCCCTCCTAAGTTTGCTATTGGGAGGGACAGGGTTGAGTTTGGCAGGGACTTGGTTGGCCGTGGTTAGTCCCTCCTAAGTTTGTAATTGGGAGGGACCAAAGCTTTGTTTAGCAGGGACTTAGTTGGCTCTGTAAAGCCGTTCTCAGGGAGCCGGGTTCAAAATGCTTACCATACCGCTTACCTATTCGCTGGCTTCCTCGATCGCTACGTGTATACTGTGCTAAAACTGCTCAGTAGACTTACGCATTTCCTCACAGTCCATATAAAAACGTTGGGTAACACAAAATCCATCAAAAATTTACTTCCAATGCAATTTCCTACAAATTCAAAGCCAAATCCAAAATCAAAAACTGAAAAAACGCTAACACCACAGTATGAATCTCATACATGAAGAAAATGAGGTCTTCTTACAAGCTGCAAGCAGCAGTGGTACAGGTTTAACATATACAGGATTAACGCCATACAGAAATGGTATTTCATAATTTCACAAGAAAACCAGCGGCCATGGAATCTTCAAATGAAAGGCAAACTATCCTGGGCAACCCGAAGGCTGCATTTAATGCAGGTCCCACAAAGTGAATTAGAGAAGGCTAAAAACGTGCCCAAAATGAGAATATACATGAAAATCATTAAGAATATAAACCAAATTGTAACGATCCCGGCCAAGATGAGCTCCGTCTTCGACGTACACTCATCATTACTGCGCAGTGGTAGACGGCTCATTTGCGACTACTCCCCTCCTCTGAAATATGTATTGTAACACAAGAAACAACTCTGCGAGTTTTGACCGAGAATCAGCCGCGAAATGCCTGCTTGTCGCGTAATAGCCGTCAAATAATGGTTGCCGCGAAATAGCCGCAGAATAAGCGCTAAATAACGCTGGCCGCGAGATGGCCGCCAAATATGTGGTCTGCTTGGGTCTGCTGAACCGTGCCCTACTCCGGAAAGGGAAGGGTAAAATTGGGTTTCTTGATCACCCACTATTACTGCTTCCCCTTACATGAGCGTATATTCGTTATGATATTGTTGTCTGCAATTGTGAATGAAGGTAAGACCGGCAGTAAAAGTTTGCAGCATCATTTCTAGATTGGTGGCTGTGTTAAAAGCACCAGTCGCCAGGAAATGGCCGAGAAACAGCCCCCTCCAGGATCCGCAGCGGCTCCTGGTGGGCTATTTCTCGGCCATATCTCGGCCGAGCAATGGCCGCGAAATAGTCTGGATATAGCCTACCAGGAGCCGCTGCAGAGCCTGGTGGGCTATTTCGCGGACAATGTGGTCTCGGCCGGGCACTGGCCGCGTAATAAACGAGAAATAATCGAGAAATAGCCGCAAAATAGCCGAGAATTAGCCCATCGGGAGCCGCTGCGGAGCCTGGGAGGCTTTTTCTCGGCCAAATCTTCCAGAGAAATAAGAAAAATCAAATTAGCTTACCGGCTTAGCAATGAGATGATTTTTTTTGCGAAGGGTGAAACGGCGTACCTCATCTCTAAAAAAATCATATACTCTCAATCTTTGGGCCATACTCGTTGAAATGACTATGATTTTTTCCTTTTAGAAGTCTTTCGATATATGTGCCTTTCGATATACTTCTGGTCGCTAAAGTTTCCACCTACCTGATCACAACGCAACGTTATGTAACTACCTACAGATTGGCATCGCCGCTAGCCCCCCCCCTCCTTACTCTACACCAATTCTATCTCCATGGATTCAATCTATCAGTTTCTTACGCAGCTTCTTTCGAGATTTGACAACTTTCTACGGCCCATTTCAGCTTTTTTACTAAACCCCTTTACTCTTCGAGACATCTATCGCATTATTTCTACAGCCCATGCTGCCCTGTCAGCTCTCACGACGTTCTGCGAACCCCTTTTAAAGCTCTCCGAGGCATGGTGCACGCTTCCTAAGGGAAAACCTTCCTTCATCCCTTACATTTTTCAACTGCTTTCTAGAGTCCTGAAAAGATTACATGAACTCCCTGACTCAGGTCTATTTACAACAGAATTATGGAATGAACACACCCTGACTAGGGACTGCTTTAAACACCCCGTGGAGATTTGGAAAGCATTTGATCCGTGCTTGAAAATCCCTAAATGGCAGCGGGGATTCCAAAAAGAGCATTTTAGTTGCTTTACAAAGAGATGAGGGTACCCATCCGTGAACTTTTGCGGTGTTCAGAAAAAGTTCTTGGATTCGGCTGAAAACTTGCATCTGGGTGTTATTTAGGCCGCTGAACCGGAATCTGGGGTCTGTTCCTCGCCTGACTTAGGGTTACAGTAGGTTACGGTAGGCAAAATGCCGTTTAACTGGCGTTACTTACCTTAAAATTTCGTAAATCGAAAAGCGGACCTCAAATTTGTGTTCAGCGTGCCAAATACCACCCAAAGTAAAAATTTTAGTCCAACCTGATTGACCGAGCTAATGTATACCCACCGTAATCTACCGTAATCTATCGAAAATCGATAAACGATTTGCAGATTCGTGTTAACACTTGAGAGACCGCGCGCTCCACGGCCAATCAAATCGGTGAGTTTTTAAAATGAATTTTTGTTGTAAACGACTATGCCAAAATGAGATATATGGCACTTATTGACTGCTTACCGGCTATGGAAGTTGTATTAAGCATGGACTAGCGAGACCTACCGGAGTTTTTGCTCAAGAAAACTTTTACGTGCGCCAACATCTTGAGGTAGAATAGTTTGTCAAAACGGTGTTGACTGACAACCGTCCACCCGAAGTTTGCTGCCCGTATGAACTTTCCCAAACGGAGCAGTCTGCTGGGGACTCACAGTAGGGCGTGGTGTAAGAAAATGTGAGATCAAAAAGCAAAACATCCATTTTTCCCATTTTTGAAGTTCGCATGGGTATATTCTCACTTAATCATCTCTCATGATAAGGAAAATGCAGGTGATGTTTCCCTAGTTAAGCAACACCATGTCCTTGTTCTCAATAAAAGAAATATGTACGTGGATGATTATCTTTCGATAAGCAGGTTTTGATAAACTCAGACTTTCAGAGTATATAGAACTGATTTATGGAAGTAAATCGAAATGACTGAGCGGTTGTAATGAGCGACGAACAGTGAAGGTGCTGCACTATTACCTAAATTGACATGGAAAGTCTTCAGAGTTCTGCGCTCTCCTTGAAACGGGTCGCATGCTTCTCACGAAACACGTTTTCCTCTGTTTTCATCGCTACAGGAACGTTACGATTTGGGATGAAACAGTTATTTATATTTCGTTTTCTTTCTAAATTCTACACTTTCGATGACGTCCCGCACACTCCCACTGGGGTTCTGCACACTTTCTATGACGCCCTGCACACTACTCCTGACGCCCTGCACACTCCCACTGGGGTCCTGCACACTTTCTATGACGTCGTGACGTTTCTATTACCCATGCAGCACTGTTTTCTTCCGTTTCCGAACCCAACAAGTCGGAAACGGAAGTGGAACGGAAGAGCTCAAAAACATCGGAAGTACGGAAACGGAATCCGAAACGGAACAGTTCCGCACAGCCCTGATGATAGGTCACTGTGACTCGCGTCAAATTCACCCTTTTTGCGAATAAGCTTCGATGACGGCGCTAATGATTGATTTCCTAGCTTATGATAAAAGAGGGCGTAACAGGCCGCTTCCCGAAGCACGAAATGCACGATGCCAGAGACATCGTTGGAATCTGCATGGGACCGTTTTCAAGATAGGCAGAAAACAGAAAAACGATTTTATCGTGAACACTGCCTAAGGGCAGTGTTCACGATAACTTGCAATTTTGAGATCATTTGCTGTATTGATTAAGCGGCCCCCGGGCAGAACTAAAATGGTGTAGAAATTGAGAAAAACGCACCAGAAGTACACGGAATGCTCAAGTATCACTCCGCCTCTTAAGTATCACAGGAAGTGTTTGTTGTGACAATGAAACCTTTTGTGGACGCGTCCTTTGCAATTCTCTACTATCTATTGCTCCGTTCTTTCCTTAGGGCCCTAAATAATCCTACTGTGCATCTTCTATTTTCAATTGACCCAATTTTCCACCGGTGACACCACCATGAGCATGTTCATCCAACCGGACAACTAGTCCAGCCCAGAGAATAATGTCACTGAATTACGTCGTTTTAGTGCGTTTCTCGCCGTTTCTTCGTAATTTTGGTAACACTTGGAGGCCAACGCATTGTTTTGCGTGGAAAACCCGGGAGCGAAAATCATCGTGAACATTGCCTTTAAGTGGAACTGCTTGTAGGGACGAAGGAATTCTTTGAAAAACTTCACAGCTCTGTTGCTTCATTATAACCTTTGGACCCTACCTAATGCTGTTTTGCATAATATAGTCTTTCACCTCCATTCAGCGGTCGCGAGCGCCGAGAACTCATTCATCCTACCGGACAACTAGTCCAGGCCAAACAATTCTTTCACTGAAAAGAGGCGTTTTAATGAGTACTTCGTCGTTTCCTCGTGGTTCCTGCCACATTTGTGAGCCAGCCTTTTTTTTCGAGTGGGAAACTCAGATAACGCAGCATGAAAAAAGTGCAGTTAGTCCGAATGAGTCCGTCCGCCCACGCGGTCGGTGTAGGTGTTAAGCGACCGTCGCGAAGGCATTTTTTGGAAGAGCCTTCCCACGGCTGCAAACAGCCAAGTGGGATTTTATTCCATATCTGTGTAATATTCCCTCTAATCGATTTACACGTCCGAGAAAATGTCTTCACGCCCGCCGCTCATCATGCAGGCTGACTACATGGGCGAACCGTATCATTGGCACAGACTATAAGCAGCGGCGCCCCTCCCCCATACCAACTCTATGTTCACGAAATCAATCGAACAGCTTTTTATTTGGCTGCTTCTGAAGACCTGGTATCTTTATGAGACCTCTCTTACGTTCCTTCTGAAGTCCTCTAACCCTCTAAGACCTCTAGCACACTCTTTTATAAGCACTAATTCTCCATTTTTTTGCAGGCTCTTCATGGAGCCCTGCTCTAGAAGAAATTGTGTGGAAGCTACCAAGAATCTATCGCGAACCAGAATTTTACCGAGAAATTGAAAAAAAACTATCGCTAGGTAGGGAACTTCTGCGAATATAACGCAAATTCACCGTAGAACTACCCAGTGGCTGCCGAAAAACTACCGCAAAACGAAAAAAATATGAGAAGAAGTGTGCCGCGCTTTTGCCGCGGACTTACCGCAAAAATACGGTGATAAGACAGCCATCATTGCGACGAGAGTGCCCCAGTGCAACATGAATGGAAAAAAATTTAAAATATTACCTGATAAATTGTCTCAGTCCTTTTGTGCTCTAGATGAATGCTGCAGAAATTGGTTGCCATTGTTTGTTTTTTGGTCATTTATGGTTTCCCTAAAAATGCTAATTGAAAGAAGCTAAATTTCCTATCAGACGACAAACTATGCGTTAATTCCAATAAAACTTCAAAAGTACAAAATGGACAAGCAAGAAGCTCAAAAGTTCTCAATTTCAAAACAAAAACAAAAATGAGCAATCATCAAAAGGAGAAATGAAGAATTGCAATCGATGTTTTGGCGATCCACATGATTGATCCACGTGTCAGTTTGGGGATGCTCCCCTGTGTTCACTGGGCATTTGAGTGAGCCCGTAGGTTTGGGGACGCTCCCCCGCAATCGATTGATCACATCTAGCAAAGGAAGGACGAGTACCCTACCAAGTCCCTCCCAAAGGGGCGGGGCTAGAGGATGCATGTCGGCGGCCAACCAAGGTTGTGTTTAGTCCCTAATGACGTGGCCACGGCCGTCGGGTTGCGGACGATCCCCCGAGTACATCAGAGAACGTTGAAAAAACTAAGAAAAATGAGCTAGGAACGGTCCCCTACGGCCCCAAAGTTGGACACGCGTCAGCTCGTCACACCCCAGATGCACTTTCCACGCCCACCGACGTGAACAAATGAATTCTCGAGATTGTGATATGAGCAATGGTTTCCGATCAATAGCCCCGTTCTTCCCTTCATCCTCAACTTCTCTCTTTACTCAGGTCAGCTCGCATACATCGGCTGCAAGAGACGGAAGTTACAAGCCTCGGACAACTCGTCCACCATGCTTCCCTAGCTCAATATTTGAGGGACCATAACTCCGTTCCTAGAAGGTCTTGTACGATTAATCAGCATGGGACCGTCTTCAAGATAGGCGGAAAAGCAGAAAAACGATTTTTATCGTGAACACTGCCTTTAGCGAAGAAAGCAGGAGGACTTCCCCTATGCTTTGCATCGTCATATGCTGCTGGAGATGATAAATTGTGAAATAGTTTCGAAGACTTCAAAATGTATAAACCTGCAAACGCCAAGTTAAACACAAGAGGTTGGCCCACATATATAGACGACGCGAACAAGATACAGATCATACAGTACGCCAAGATTCAATGACGAACTCAATAGCCTTTCACCAAAAGTACTGTGCTATACAGGATGCTGTGCCATCTATCGAAACCTTGCACGTTACCATTGCCAGTTCTGCAGTCGTGGCCTAACGACTTCCGAAACAATAAAAATAGTCTCCGCTTCCATCGGATTTCGCTAGAAACCCACGAAGTGATGTATATTCCAAATGTTGTAGAAGAGGTAATGTTGAGCTAGTACACGTTTGATGATTTACTCCATTTTTCATTTCAAACCGCTCTTGTTCCATCGATAATGTTTACTATTCCATGGTAAATAATCATAGCCCCAGACAATTTTACCTCAAGATTCGATTTTTCAGCGATAGAGACATTATTTCAAATGGGTCAAAAAATAACCACCTCTCCCAAAAATTTCAAGTTTTCCCAAAAAAAAAATAACGACCCCCCTCGATCCCACGGTGGTCCACGGACCACCGTGAGCTTGACCCTTGGTGAAGTACCAGATATTTCTTGTTCCTTTCACTCAAATTTTGCCAACAAAGGTTTTCAGGTGCGTTGAGATCAATGGTAACCACGCCGTCTAATGAAACTTCGTGTGGGCCTTGATACCGGTGTTTTGGAGGGTGTCGCTATAATTATGAAACGCACTGTATATGACACGTGCCAAGTGCGAGATCTCAATTCCTCCAGATAAGCGAGACATAAGCGACCATCACAGACCCGGCCTCCTTAGCTCACCACCACGGCCCAGACCTACCAGATTTCCGAACTCGATAGCGGCTAGATAGATGAATGAATTCTCAACAATTCGTCGTCCTTCAGTCCATTGCCGGACTGTCTTCTTATCCTGGCTCGCACTAGCGCAACGATTGCGAATGAAGATTAATGCAGGCTTGAGACAACTCGTCCACCAATTTTTCACCGTCAAAAAATGGGCATCTTTAGGAAGCCATAACTCGGTTCATAGAAGGTCTTGGGCGATTTCAGGGATACCGCTGTGATCATAGTGTGACTTTCTCCAAGAGCAGCATAAAAACTGAAAAATAATTTTCTGTTTGTTCTATGAGTTCAATCACAAACTCCCACCCGGTCTCCAAAAAAAAATCTCATTTATTCTATAATCTCGTTTGATTGTACTTCTCTCCAACCATCAAATTTGTTTCGTTTTTGGAACTAAATCAATGGAATTCACAAATCGACATAGAAAAATGAATGTTGGTTTCAACCGTCAATCACTGTGTTGGGAAGGCGTTCCTCCGTTCCAGATATACTTTCAATCAAGGACTTGAACCAGTAGAAAGTGGTTCGGTGAAAATAGTGGAGATAAGGTGTTTCGGAAACTCAGATGTTGAAACTTGGGAAAACTGGGCTAGTGGAAAACATGACCATTCAATTATTCAAAAAATCGAGTGAGTTCGACTACTCGATTATTCGAAATTTTAAAAAATCAAGTGAGTCGAAAACTCGATTATTCGGAAAAAATTTCGAGTCGCCTAAGTGTACTGCCCATACACGGTTAACAAGCACCCTGCGGCCTTTCTTCCACTTCCTTACGGCAAATTTCTCTACAAGCAGTTTGCGGAAATTTTAGCGATCACGCTTTGAAGGCATCGTCCACGATGAAATATGGTTGTCGAGTTTTCCGTTGAATATGGGAGGTCAGATGCCTACTGAGACATTCGTGCCAGAAATAGCAGCGAAAAATGCCCGGAAACCGCTTTTTTCTACCAAAACAAGATCGCTTTTGTGACGTTTCATTTCTGATATTAGAAGAATTGACCGGTTCGGAGGAGTGAACTGTTCAATGTAATAAACGTGTTAAACGTGATAAATTCTCTTGATAACCGGTTGTTTTCCTTTCTTAATTGTAACAAAGGATCGACCCAAAGGCCGGCCTCCGAACCCAGGAAGCCGTTTTGAGGTGGCGAAAACTTCATTCGGAGGGAACTTCAGAACTCCAAAGTTTGTGAATGTCCTTGTGAAGACCCACTAGTCCGATTAAACGCAAAAACTGGAAAACGGTTTTCATCGTGTACGATGCCTTTAAGTAAAGTTCTATTCCGAAATTCTGCTTCTGAGTGCTTTATCATGAGCTGATCTTGACAGTTGAGAAGTGAGCTCCCACGGAAAGCTTGCTATACTCACTGGTTCTTGCAATCTTTTCATTCGTAGATGCCATCAACGGACAGTGACACACCTGCACAAGACCAGCGCCGTACACAGCGCGCGTGCCGGAAACAGTCTCAACAGAGCGTTCTCTGCTCAGCAATCGGTCTCTAGCTCCAATTTATTGAATGGTGGAATGATGATATCGAAGTAGTTATCAATGAGTGTTTGACGACAGCCAGGAATTGTCGGCTGCCCGCCGGCACTCCGCGGGATGTCGGGAAAACCTCTACCTTTGCGGGAAGTGGGGCACTGTGCCACGCCCGCGAAACTGGTGCCGCACGAATTCGACGAGCACGATTTGGCCGCCGGGAAAGGAGTTACGGTTTCCGTATTCGATTTAGTCGGACGCATGGACCATGCGGCTGGCTGGCTGTGCGGTGTTGGCTGCATCACCGGCCAACGGGGATTCGATCACGCGCGGCGAACTACCGTCGCAGCCCCGTCCATTCATCAGACTTAATTTAATACTAAACTCTATGTTTATGTGAGCGTTTGTAATATGACATGAACACGTTTTCCCCATCCGCACCATGTTGCGAATTCTTAGTCAACTGAAGCGGAAAGTTTCTTGAAGGATAAATACTTCTCAGTAGTGTATTTTGTGAAAAACAACCAGTTTTATAACGTTACCACATTCAATGGGAGATCATAAAGTAATTGTTACATTGATAACAGTATAGCAAGTGAACGAAACTACAAAGATCAACACTACCAAGGTTTGCACCCTATGAAATAGACAAGAGTACATACATTCTGTGTTCCCGAATAAATATTTAACGAACAAAAATTGTTTCCTATAATTTGGGACACTGGCAGTGATGAGGAGCGGTAAATCAAATACAAATGAAAGTAAAAAGTGTTGATACATAAATAGCTGCTGGAGCTTCAAACATAAGCAGCTTCCTGCCAACCTCGATCTTTCGATGCAACATCATCATCATCACTACACACTTTAGACGAGAATATAGCTGGCGTACATGGCGTATCTCCATTCGAAGGCCGACGACTACCCGTCATTGATGTAGGGGTTGCGAAGGGAGTCAGAGACGAAGAATCGTGAAGCAACCGAAATGGATCACCTGGTGTTGGCCGAGATGATGATGCACATCTTTCTCGTCGCAACAATGGACTCCCAGCTGAAGGACCTCGATCGGAACTTGTTGTGGGGCGATCATGTTGCGCGTCTCTGCATTTCTTAAAAAAAAAGATCATAATGGAAATTTCAATACCGAGCAACCACTTACATTCTTGAATATACTCAATCGCTTCCTACTTGGTCCTCGAGATCCTTCCAGTGACACATCTTCTCCACAATAAACACCAGCGCTTCCACTTTGCGCGATAGATTTCCTTCGAGTTGGTATCTTTTGGCCAGATACTCGAACTGTTTCCTCCTTGTTGGATACTGCTGCTGAAGCTTTGCGTACAAATTTTATCAGGCTCATGTAGTGCTCCTGCAAAACGTCTATTTAAGTGAGCGTGATAGGAGGTGAAGCTGAATTCTGTTAGGGAGCGCAGGACTCGCGATGGTCGGATTTTCAGCATGATTGTGCTCAAGCGCGACCAAACCATGGGTGGTAGTAATCTGCATGTTTGCCGCAAGTTGACCGCCGCTAAGCGGGTGGCTATCACGCGGTCATTGTGTAGCAGATCGCCAGCTCCTTTGGGAGCGAATATGGTATGAGAGAGGTTTATTCTTAAGCAATACGAACAATAAGGGCTTACTCTCAAGATTGGAAGGGGGGAAAGAGAAAAACTTGGCTTAGAAACTGATGCTCCTGTTTTGAAATGAAAAATTGCGTAGTCATTGAGCGGTTTTCGAATGCAATTTCTTTCTGCGGCGAACACATCGAACCACGGGCTGAAGATTCTTCGGCAGACGGTGAGAAATATATCTGCAGTGGAGAGACGAAGAACGGTCGCGCAAAAAGTCCTATGAAGGACTTTTTGTGAGCGGTTAACACAACTCTTTTTCTAGCCTTGATTTCTCGAAAACGCACACTTTTATAATTTCTTTTTCTCGCTCTATGTAGAAACAGGGGCTACCAAAGTAAGCATGATTAATGTATTACCCATTTGTTGTTTATAACATAATATTGAATGAGAAAATGCAGTTTAGTCTTATTTGGTGTTTTTTAATCATGTCCTATACAGATAATATAGTACAAATAAGCAGCTGCAAGAAAATGTACAAACTGTCATTCTTTTTTCGATTTATTGCCTTGAAATTGAAAAAATTCCATTGTTTCCTCCAATTCCCAACTCTTCATATGCTGTCCTGCAATTATAATGATCGATGAGATCGAACCGTTCCCAGTGGTCTTGAAAAACCTCAGCGAGCTGTTATGAGTTAAGGGTTTAAAAGAGAATGCGGATGCGTTCATCGCTTTTTACATGACTTACTGTGTAGTGGTTGCGTTTCTTAAAGTAACGCATACTTTACATTTGAAAAACGAGTTGATCCTTGTTACAGAGGTGGTCAGTCCGCGGCTAAGCCGTGGCTGATTCATGGTCAACCAACGGTCAAGAGCGCGTGGTTGACTCGTGTTAAAAGACAAGATTACTACCACCCCATATGTATACAAGGAATGGCAACAAAATACAAAGAGCAGAAGAACAACATTACTCCTCATTTTTGAGAGTGGACAGATGAATAGAAATACGACTACGCACGTGGAAACATAATCAGTTTTTTCGAACCTTCCTTCGCTTACTCGAAAATGATTGATATTTTGGACGAGCTGACACCCAACACTGAAGCGAGCTTATTTAGCCACAAAGGATTTGAGTGATTTTCTAATAGTGCTCCATTTTCGCAGCAGAAGCCAAAACTAAAATCGTACACTACAGCCGTTCTCGAATTTTACATAGACCTTTCGCCAAGTCTAGCCGAGCGCATGAACAACACAGACGACCATTCCGTCCGGCCGTCGAAGATTCGTGACCCTACTGGCCAGCAGGCATTTCGGTCGCCAGCGGCGACCTACCGTCGCGGCGCCGTCCATTCAGTATACTAAATTCGGCGCAAGGCCTCTCCATACCTCCTTTCAAACTCAAACCTGTACAGGAACGCGTTTTGCAAAAATCACTATAAAAAGGCCTCAGTTGATAAGAAAACGCCCGTGTTGTCCAAAAAGTTAACACACTAGGGGTCGGATTCATCAACGATAAAACCGTGGTTTTAGGGTATAATTTACTCCGCGGGGTAATTTTTTTGCGACTCACCAGAAAATAAACCCCAATTTTCGGGGTATATTTGGGAGTATCCGACACCCGGCCGAAGGAGTTGGGTATCCGATACTATCAACTCGACAAGAGCGCTCCATAGTCGAACATCTCAACTTAAACCATTCCTATAGATTTTTTCCTCGCTTTTCCACATTGTTTCAATTTGTTAGCTAATTGAATTGCTTGCTCCTTGTCTATCTTCCACTTGTTCAATGCAAAGGCCTTATTTTTTAAAAAATGGTCAAAAAGGGGGAAATCCGATTTGGATTCTTTACAAGTCAATTTTGGTTTTAATTTTTTTTTCAATTTTTGGTTTTAAATCACATTGTATCTTCTCAATGTTAACCTCATTCATTCTGGTTTCTTCTCGAACTCTCGATAAATCTTCGAGTCACTTCTTTGGTATAATGAAGATGCTAAACTTTTTTCTGGTCTGTAAATATAATTTTTTTAATTAGTTTTCTGTATTACTAATTTATAAATCTACTCAGAAGTCAAAACATTAGCATAAGTTTTCTTCGATCAGACCGATTCCGTGTGAGTTGGACAACTCCTCCCTTGGTGTGTAGAGAGCCCCTGTCCCGGGACAGGGGCTCGCTACACACCGAGGGAGGAGTTGTCTCGCCTTCTGCGGCTCTAATTCCACTCGGGACCACATCGCTTGCTTTTAGTAGCGTGGCGTTTCGAACTGCGAAAACGGGACAACTCCTCTCTCTGTGTGTAGAGAGCACCTGACCCTCTAAATGGATTCAGCCCAGCACAACACGTACGTAATTGTACGCCTGCAGGGGTATCTGATACTCTCGCGGGGTAAATGTTGATGAATCACACTTGGGGTTTATTTTGGGGTATGGAGTGGAGTCAAATAAACTCGGGGTATAAACTACCCTAAATTTCGTTGATGAATCCGGCCCCAGATAGTATTCCAGAAAATTCAATATTTATAGTCCAGTTCCGCAATCGCCTTCAGTCTCCACCAGGGGTGTGCAGAATTTTCTGTTTTCTGCCCATTTTTCAAATTGGTAACAAGAAACCTGTTTCTTAAAACGGGTAAGACTGTCTGAAATTTTTGTTGCCCTGTCCACTTTGACATGCTCCATTCCAGCTCGACAGGTGAAAAAGCCGCGCCTTAACGAAGTTCGAGGCTGACGAAAAACAATCTTGAACCGCTCACCTCTCGTTCTGGATATTGTTAACTCGAAAAAATATCTACTCTTGAGACCTATTCTTCGATTGAGGATGTTATATACCATGATAAGATCATTTTTCCTGCGCCTAAGGTGTAGCAAGTCCAGATTAAGCATTCTGTTTCATATCAGCCAACGTGGGATACTGCGCAGGTGAATCCCAACAACTGGTGAATAACTCTCTGGTGAAGCTGTTTTGTATTTTTTCCGACCTATTGATTATGGTTTTCTTATTTGGAAAATAGACACAGGTTCCATACTCCAAAATTGAGCGAACATACATTTTGAAGGCTTTCAAAAGAAAAATAGGGTTTTTGGTTTTGAGAGCCCTGAATAGCAGAAAAAGTCTGTGTTCTGCTTCTGGCTGCAATTGTTTTCAAAAGACTATCAAACGTAAGCTTGGTATCGATGATAAAACTTAGGTCTTTGACAGAATCAGTAGGAACCAAGTCGGCGCCGTTAAAGTTGTACTTTGCTTCAGGATTTGAGGAACCCAAAAGCAGAACCCTAGTTTTCTCGGCAGAGAGTGGGAGCATGCTGTTGCGTGACCAATTTTCTAAGGCATCAATGGCTTTCTGGATACGCAAGACATCGGTGGTCCTCACCGTATCATAAATCTTAAGGTAATCGGCGAACATTTTCCAATTCACACCCAAGTTTTGAATTGCAACAGGAAGATCAAAAGAGTAAATGTTGAAAAGAATCGGAGACAGGACGCTACCCTGCGGAACTCCGCTTGGAGCCTTTTTAACCGAAGAAAGAGACCCGTTCACATTAACTTGGAATGTACGATCACTCAAAAACCTTTCAATCCGTTTGATAACCGTGGGGTGAACACCAATGTGATGCATCTTGCTCAGAAGGTTATGGTGAATGACCTTATCAAAGGCCTTTTCGAAAGCGAAATACCGTATTTTCTCTTTTAGAAGTACATGTACTTCTAATACTCAGGCCACTATTTTATATGTACTTCTATTAGAGGTGTACTTCAAATAGAGGCTGTACTTCTAATTCTCAGCCCTCTCTTTTTGGTGTACTTCTATTAGAGGTGTACTTCTATTAATTGGCGCGACTTTTGTGAACTTCCAATGGTAGACTGTCCGCAGTTCCGGCAGAGATTTCCGGTAAGACCCCGAAAATTTGTATGTACTGAAATTTCAGACCGCAACCAGGAATGCTTAGCCACTTAGGTTCCGTCCATAGCAGACGACAAGCGGCAGGCGGCAACGACCCGCTGCAGTGGTCGTTGGGGAGTGAAATCAAAGACAAATGTTCAAAATGCAAGCGTCACTTGACACTACGACGTCTGCTATGGACGGAGCCCTAGGCTCAATCGGGTTGTGGATTTCACAATTACTGATGTCATAGTTTCGAAACCATTATTCACACCCTTCCCAAGTGGATTTCTTCAAAAAAAGGAATAAGTTCGGTATCGCTTTCGTTAATACTTGCTTTATGAGGAAGAGAGAGACCTATGGGAATCGACTCCTTAGTTCGAAAAACAATGGAACTGATCGCCTTTCGAGTCGTCCTGAGCGATTGAATAAGCGCGATTCTTGAACGACTTGACAACAGCTCTTCTAGAGCCCACTTCTTTGCGTCCACAACCCACTGTAAGAAAATCCTACCACTGGTGGCTCCTGATTTCCTCGTCGTATAAGCTATTCCTCTACATGGATGCTCCAATCTCTATAACGCTGAGGAATCTTGGCTTTTCAACGACCGCTAAAGTCAGCATATTGGGCCACAAAAGTTACTTTTGAATGATTAAAACCCAATCAAATCGGATTTCTTGTAAAGTACGCAAATGAACTCCGTGCATTCGCCGCGAATAACAGCAATGTCAAGTTTCAGTTCTGTTTTTTTGTTCTGGGTCATTTGAAGTTCGCTCAAGTTTCATCGGAAGTTGTCCCACACAAGCAATCCTTGATCGAGAAAGGGGTGGCCGATAGTTTCTTCTGTGATTGTTTAAACCTCAAAATATTGAAAAGAACATATTGTGTAAACTGGTCTCTCAAATGTCACGTTCGTATTGCAAAACACTTACCCGAGTACCTGAGGTCCATTCCGAAAAGAAGTGTACTTTTAAAAGAGGTGTACTCCAAATAGAGGGTGTACTTCTTATACTCAGCCTTCCCTTTTAGGTGTACTTCTATTAGAGGAAATACGGTATATCACAACTACATACGTCTTTCTTTTCATCAAGTTCTGAAGTCCAGGGATTCCAGCATAAGGGTCACAGTAGAGTTACCTTTTCTAAATCCATGCTGTTGATCAGACAAAATGTTGTTAAAATTCAGATAATTGACCAGCCTTGTTTTGACAATTTTTTCGAACAATTTGCAGAAAATCGATGTAATACTTATTGGTCTGTAGCGTACGGAGGTCTTTTTTTCAAAGGGATGACATAGGCATGTCGCCATTTTCGCGGTACGACGGATCGAGAAAAAATTAGGTTGAAAAGATGCTCCAACGGCCTTGCGATATTACCAGCTACTTTTTTGATGAACGGAAAGGGTACTTCATCTGGAGATTTAGATGTACAACTGGGCCATTTAAAGAGCAAATCAAAGATTCGATAGCTATCAAATACTACCGAGTTTAGCATCATGGGGCTGTAATCACTATGATTGGAAAGCATTTGTTGGTATCTGCTCGAGCAAAGACCCGTTCGAGGTTCATAGCAAACAGCTCCACTTTATCCAGATCCGAAACGGCGACAGACCCATCAGGTTTTCTGAGAACGCTCACACCCTCCTTTCGATTGATACGAAAACTGAGAAATCTGAAAAAGGCTGATCTATCATTGGACTCTATCATTTTTCTTTGTACCGAAATGTTATATTTTGATAGCTTTTTCTCGAAGCGGTCTGAAATTTCTTTGTAAAGCTGAACATCGTTTCCATCATTTGTCACCACAGCCTTTTTATATGCTTTTAACTTTTCGTCATGAATTGCAAAAAAATAGGACGGTAAATTTGCACGAGAAGTATTGACTTTGCGAACGGGAACAAACAGGTGAATGGTGTGCTTCAGAATGAATATAAATGTTTCATACATTTCATCTACATCAGAAGAAGCTTGAAAAGATCCAATCTGATCTATATCATCGAGATAAGCGTTTATATGTTCCTAGTCGGCTCTCTGAAAATCAGATGTAGTGATGAAACGAGAAGCTTCATGCTCAGCAATAAGACGGAATGTGATAGTAGCGTGATCGGATTTTCCTATGGGGGCGGTCACATCGATTTTGTTGACTATACCTGGTTCGTTACAGAAAAAAAGATCTAAAACATGTGTAAACCTAGTGGTAGAATTAACGTATTGAGTATGATTGTGATCTTCGATCATGTCAAGGAATAATCTGAAAGAGCTAGAAAACTGAGAAGAGGACTGACTCCAGGTTAAGTCTGGATAATTAAAGTCACCCATGAGAATATTGGGATACCCACAAGAGGTGAGATCGCTTATACATTTGACAAGCTGCTCATTATGTTCTGCATCACATTTTGGAGTTCTATACTCTACATTACCTTATGCATTCCATTTTTCAGGCTAAGATCACAAGCAAGAATTTCACATGATTTTGGAACACTCTCCTTAAAAATGAGCGTAGGAAACAAGCAATGCTTGACAATCGATGCTACACCACCACCTTTGGCCGTAGGTCTATCGCATCTGAAAATTTCATATTCAGAACGGAGCTCTCCTATCGAAGGCTCAATTTTGTCTTTCGATTGTAGCCAAGTTTCCGTCAGAGCGACCATAACACAATCAAGCACAGACAATGAATACGCGAAAGAATTAGCATTTCTCGCCAAGGAACGGACATTACTCAAAAAACTTGTACTTCCGATACTCGCATTCCGAGGACGTTTCATACGTTTCCCGCTACAGAAGATGATTGATTTTCAATAGGAACAATTGGAGCAGTCACAGAATCGACTAAGGATGAATGACTCATCAAGACAAGAGCGTGCGTTGGAGGAGGACTCAACGCTTGAGGAGGTACAACGGAATCAACATGCTGAACAGAACTTGAAGAAGGATTGTGAGTATCGAAATGTGACAAATGCTCATTATAATGAATGAGCGAGCGTGCAGCTCTACGACGAGCTAACTCATCTTTAGAAAGCGAAGATCGAATATAAATTCCAGAAACCGGACAATTCTTAAGTTTGGAAGAATTAGCAAGCCTATTCCTAAAATACGAACTAGGGAGAACTACTTTGAGAAGGCGAAAGCGATTATTAATAGGAGCTCCTAAGCGGTAAACGGCTACTGGCGAGCATTCAATTGACAAAAATGAGAAGATTCTGGTCATTATTTCTGTTTTCTGTGAAAAAAGGCAAAAATGGACAGAAAACAGAAGAAAGCGTAAACCGCGATTTGTAGCAGGATGGCTATAGAGAAAGGCGGCCGGATGTATCGAAGCTAAACCAATAGGTTGGGGGTGTATTTCACCCATGCTCTCTGCAGTTCCCCTACGCTAAACACTTCTATTTCGCTGTAGTGGTTATCCTTTAGGGCGCAAGTGGCGTGGTGGGAGGAAGCGCTGCTGTTCGCTGTACGCGGTCAAGTTCGATCCTCGCCGACTTAAACCAAACCAACTATCCCTCCGGGGTCCTTTAACTGGTAACAGATTTATCAAGTGAGATGAAAGAACTCAGTGGGAAGTCGACTGACCTCCAGCAAGCCACAAAATAGGCGCGTGACCCACTAAAGCCTCCCCAAGAATACGCCGTTGAATGCGCTGCGCACACCAAGAGGGAGTCAGGAAGCCGATTCCTTATCTTTATCTTGAAGGCAGTGTCCACGATAAAATCAGTCTCCGAGTTCTCACCGGAAATCGAGAGTTCAGAGTCTAATTTAACCAGAACTGTTGAAAAAACGGCTAAGAACGAGCAAGGACGAGCCCAATACGGCCCTAATTTGAGTGTTCCGCTCACGCAACGCCCACTCCCTCAACAGCTACCGATGAAATTGTCCAACTCAAAATTTCAATTTGAGAAGGTAATAATCGATCATCAAATGGGGTAAGTCTAGTTAAGTGGAGTGAACTATAGCCCCCTGAATGTATGCTGTTTCCTTAAAGGCAGTGGTCGCGATCAAATATGCTTGTCTTCTTTTTCTCTCTAAACCCTTTTCTGGGTCTCGAATAGTAGGACCGATAAGAAGAAATCGCGAAAAAACCACTGTTTTGGGCCAAATTTGAAGCCTGAACTTTCTTGTCTTTTGATTGTGGACGAGCCTACTCCACTTCATCGGCACCTCTTATATCAAGAACATCAGCTGGCTTGAAATTGAGTTTCAATCAATGAACCTTCGGATTTATGTACACACCTAGTCAAAAATATTGACTGAAGTGCTTGCTTTCATTGTTCAACTGTTTTTTTAGGTAAATTTGCATTTATTCCTTCCTCTGAATGTCGCTGATTTTTGACTGCTCCGCATGAGACTGCGATATTTTTTGTCGGCGCTGTGCACGTGTGCACGAACTGGAATCTTTGGGCCCTAGAAACTCTAATTCTAGCCCGTTTTTCACCGAGCTACCTTCATAGTTTTTCAGCTGTTTTTGATCTAAGCTGATTTTTGTAGTTTTTTCTATAACGTTTTTCATGGTGACCACTGCCTTTAAAGTGGGTTTTCCAGTTATTTACGGATCAGTGGCGGTCGAATGGAGTGGGCGTTGCGTGAGCGGAAGACTCAAGTTTAGGGCCCTATAGGGCTCTTCTGTGCTTGTTCCAAGCCGTTTTTTCAACATTTCTAGTGAAGTTGGACTCGAACCTCTCGGTTTCCGAAGAAAACTCGGAGACTGATTTCATCGTGAACACTGCCTTTGAAGTGGATACCCTCACTTAGAGGTTTACAGCTGACGAATACCTCAGATGGTACGCGATGCAGTCAGGTGACGGGGAAACTTCAATGTTACTGTATACTAACTTTAATAAGACTTTAATACTGCTTAACGCCCACAATTCATATCGTCACTGGCCGCGTCGTTCGTGTATAAATACTTTCGACACATGGGCAGAGATTAGGAATACTCTAGAGCCACCGCTTTGGTAGAACGGGTAAAGTTAGGCCCCAACTGTGTCACGCACGCAAACTTTAAATACGTGTTTTTTCACTGCAACGCGAATGATACAGAATTCAGTTAAAGGCAGTGGTCGCGATCAAAGATGGTTGAAGTCTTTTTCCCTCTAAACCCTTTTCTGGGTCTCGAGTAGTAGGACCTATGAGAAAAAATCGCGGAAAAACCACTGTTTTGGGTCAAATTTGAAGCCTGAACTTTCTTGTGTTTTGATGGTGGACGAGCCCACTCCACATCATCGGCATCGATGACCTCTTATATCAAGAACATCAGATGGCTTGCTTGAGATTGAATTTCAATCAATGAACCTTCGGATTTGTGTACACATCTACTCAAAAACATTGACTGGAATGCTTTCTTTCATTGCTCAACTGTTTTTATTGAGTAAATTTGCATTTATTCCTTCCTCTGAATGTCGATGATTTTTGACTGCTCGGCATGAGACTGCGATCTTTTTCGTCGGCGCTGTGCACGTGTGCACGAACTGGCAACTTTGGGCCTTAGAAACCCTAATTCTAGGCCGTTTTTCACCGCGCTACCTTCATAGTTTTTCAGCTGTTTTAATTCTAAGCTGATTTTTGTAGTTTTTTCGTTAACGTTTTTCATCGTGACCACTGCCTTTAAGTTGAAGCGCCAAGAAATCGATGGTGAGGTTATGAGGCAGATGATAATTCTGCCATAGAGGTACTAGAGGCTCTTAACGGTGGAGAGAACGGCGCGTCTGGCCATTTATACTCGAACGACATAGCCGCGCGGTACGCGCATGACTTTCGGCTTCGAGGAGTAGTACGGTGTTCAAACAAAAAGTTATCCCACAATTAGTGTAAAAATATGTACACTAGGGAAGATAAAGTTCGCTCCGACTGCATCCACGTACTCCTTGCACAGACATATTGAGCTTCTGACAAAGTATTCGAGCTTCTATTGCCAGGGGAAAGAAAGGTTGGAGGATCATTTGTCCTTTCTTAGCACCCATATTCTACATTTCTTGGACGTGTCTATACTTCTTGCTCTGGTCGCCTGTTAGGTTTTGACAATTCAACGAGAAAAGCATAGTTCACTTAAAAATGTATAAAAAATGTTCAGTGATGTGAAGAATCTCGTATAGCGTACGCTGAACACTCCTTATTGATTTTTGAAAATTTTCTGTTTTCTGTTTTCTGCCCATTTTTGAAGATTTTTTCTGTTTTCTGTCAAACTAGATTTCCTGTTTTCAAAAATATTTTTTTCGCACGTCCCTGGTCCCCACTATCACAATCGTAGAAGCTAAACGGTTGTTTTTGAAAAATTCTTGAAAATGAAGCAATCATTCTCAAAACAACCGCTTGGCTTCTACGATTGTGATAATGAGACTTTGCGAACTATAGTGGATCCATCCACGGCAGAGACCGATGCACAACCCCTGCAGCCGGTGGTGGCGGGCGCCCGGCGGAAGGGCATCGATCGATTGCTGGCCTCACAGCTGACCAGCACCATTGCATTTTCCTCTTTTCGTCCCTTTTCTGCTTTCTCCTTCCATATTTGAATCTATCTCCTACTTTTTCTCTTCCTCCATTATTAACTTTGTGTTTCTAACTGCGTGTGCGTTTGATTCACGTATCTTCGTCAACAAACTACGTGATGTTAACATTTTTTAATGCAAATTCTTTTTTTAGATTAATATTCCATCGCACACGCAGTTAGAACACCAAGTTAATAATGGAGGAAGAGAAAAAGTAGGAGATAGATAGAAATATCGAAGGAGAAAGCAGAAGAGGGATGAAAAGAGGAAAATGCGTTGGTGCTGGTCAGCTGTGCGGCCGGCAATCGATCGATACCCTTCCGCCAGGCGCCCACCACCACCGTCGGCAGGGGTTGTGCATCGGTCCCTGCCGTGGATGGATCCACTATAAACGCCATTGCGGAACTAGATCATACATATCGATCTCTATCACTGCTGCGGATATTGTCAAAATTTCGATCCTTCGGATTAACGATTGGCCGGAATTATGTACCCTCTAGTTCCGGGCCTGATTTAGAGTGTGCAATTGCGGACTTGCGTCTGAATATCTTGAAAATGTTGTAAGTACGATAATTCGCCTTCCTGACCAAACTTCTGTAGTGCGGCCTGAAATTCAAGTCTCTGGTTATTTGAAAACCTAGATCTCTGACATCAGGAACACACTGTAGAGTTTGACCTTACAGCGTATAGGTACAACCAACGCTTCGATTATCTCCGCCGATTTGTAGGTGATTAGATTTTTCTATTGCTAGCGGGAGCTCCCATTCATCTGCCCATTGGCCTATGTAGTCTATTGCGGCCTGAATGCACTTGGAATCCTCATCATTCACCACCTTCTTGTAGATTTTAATGTCGTCTGCATACATTTTACAGGTCACACCAAACGTGAAATAAATTTAGGAAGTTCATACGTATAAGCTAAGAAAAATAGTGGTGATAGAACGCCTATCTGGGGAACTCCGCTAAAGCTGAGTACACCGAAGAATACACACCATCAACTTTAACTTGACAGGTCCTATCGGAAAGGAAGTTTTGCGCCCAACTTATCAGCAGGGGACGATCCCCAATGACGTCCATTTTTTGAAGCAGTTTTGGGATTGGGACCTTGTCGAAAGCCTTTGAAAAATCAAAATAACTTACATCTGTTCGACACTTGGCCTCCAAGGAGCTCGTCCAGTCATTCAAGGAACTCAGTAGAGATGTCTCCACTGACCTTCCTTTCAAGAAGCCGAACTGATTCTGCGATATGATGGTTTTGTCTTCGAGATGTTTTACAAGGTTTTTTCTCACTATCTTTTCGAAAGTCTTAGCAAAAATTGAAGTTATACTCACAGGTCTGTAGTTTCTAGGATCACTGAGTGGAGGTTTCTTAGAAATAGGAGTAATGAATGCGTGTTTCCACCTTTTAGGAACATCGGATCTTCTTCTTCTTATCAGCCACATTGGAGTTTCTTCTCATAGGCGCAGAAAGGCGGCAACATCACTCGGCTTGTTCCACATATCACGAGCAGACAGAGGAGTAGGTCTGGCAGAGCATGAAAATAGATGTAGTGAATCATGACCAGTATTTTGACAGTCAGGACATTTATCCGGGACCGATTCATCGATCCTATGTACGTAGGCTTTGAGGTACGAAGAATGACCGCAACGTAGACCCGCTAGAGTGACGCGGGAGCGTCTGGGCAGAGTCTTCTCACTGTCATCGACCGTAGGAGGCACACTACCAAGGACTGGATTAGGAGGGGCACAGGACAGGTATTCAGATACGAATCTGGTGTGTTCGATTTGCTGCAGCCTCTTCCTTGTGAGCTCAGAGGTGGCCCATCTTTGACGATCCACTGTAGAAATGGCAGCGTGCAGCGGTGTGCGAATATTACGAGGATGGGGGTCTGATGACAAGAGGGGGTAGTTGGGATGTGTGGCATACTTGACTATGCCAATGTGGAACTGTTGTTACTGCAGTTGGCAGTGCTGCTTGACAGGAAGTAGGGCACATTCTTGGTGAAGATGGGATATAGGTGTTGATTTTGGGCAGCCAGTGATGACACGAAGTGCAGTGTTTTGTACACGTTGTAGCTTGCTCCAAGAGGCGTCCGACAGGTGTCTAGTCCATATCGGGGCTCCATACTCCAGAGTAGGCTGCATCATGGCCTTATATGTCGTGCGTAAGACTTCCTTTGTGCTACCCCAGGTAGTACCCGCCAGAGCACGGAGGATGTTATTTCGCGTGTTGGCAGTTGCAGCTGGGATGCGCGTGTTTTCATTAAAGCGCAGTGAAGGATCCAGAAAGATTCCAAGTAGCCGAGGGTGCTTGGAGAGAGGCAACTGGTTACCTTCCCAGAGAACCCTAGGATGTAGCTGATGCTCAGCCGTTGCAGTAGTGCACAGAGTGACGCTAGACTTTGAAGGAGAGACCTTTAGCTGCTTCGATACGAGAAATTTGGCCAGGCTGCAGAGGTATTTGTTCATCTCCGTAGTGGCACGATCGATAACAGAGTCAGTGCATACAATTGTGATATCATCTGCATACAGACATAAGTGAATGTTGGGCGGCGGCTTCGGAATATCGGATAGATATAAGGAGAATAGGCTTGGTGATAATACTCCACCTTGAGGAACGCCCGCCTTCAAGGGAACCGACTTCGACAGGTGTCCGTCAAATTTCACACGTATGGAGCGATCTTTGATCTCATGTCGCTTAGATTAAGGATGTGCTCCAATGGGTATATAACAAACTGGAGAATTTTCTTAACGAACTGAGAGGAATGAAGTCAGGTGAAGTGAAGTAAGATTTTGGCCATTTTGACAGAATTTCCAAAATTTCCTCACTGTGAAACCATAAGGAATTATCCATCTGAGGAAAACGGGGAAGCGAGGCGTTCTCAGGTGGAACTAATTCCGGATCGACTTCCTGGGGCACGTTGAACATTTTCTGGAACTCGTTTGCCAAGAGATTAGCTTTTTCAGGAGAGCTCGAAAGAATGTTCCCGCTTTCATCCAAGTGATTAGGAATAGAGTTTCTATCACTAGTACGGGAACCCACGTACTTATAGAACCTGTTCTTGTCATTCCCCTCGATAACTTTTTTTCTCCAAGTAGTGGTTGTATTTAGACAGGGCCTTTTCAACTTTTTCAATATAAGACTCATACTCTTCCCAAGCGTCTGGGTGCCCGAAAGACGAGGCTCTATCCCACAAAAGAGATCTATAATTGGCCATGTTCTTAAGACGATCTGGTAGATTCAGTTCCCTTGGTAAGACTTCCCGTAGTGGCACGGTCCCGCACACTTTCCATGGCGTCCGGCGCACTCGTACACGGGTCCCGCACTCTTTATCCGGCGTTCGGCGCACTCTTACATAGGTCCCGTACACTTTCTATGCCGTCCGGCGCACTCTTACATAGGTCCCGTACACTTTCTATGGCGTCCGGCGCACTCTTACATGGGTCCCATACACTTTCAATGGCGTCCGGCGCACTCTTACATGGGTCCCGTACACTTTCAATGGCGTCCGGCGCACTCTTAAATGGGTCCCGTACACTTTCTATGGCGTCCGGCGCAGTCGTACATGGGCCCCCACACTTTATCCGGCGTCCGGCGCACTCTCACATGGGTCCCGTACACTTCCTATGGCGTCCGGCGCACTTTTACATGGGTCCCGTACACTTCCTATGGCGTCCGGCGCACTCGCACATGGGTCCAGCACACTTTCTACGGCGTCCGGCTCACTCTGACGTGGGTCCCGTACACTTTCAATGGCGTCCGGCGCACTCTTAAATGGGTTCCGTACACTTTCTATGGCGTCCGGCGCACTCTTACATGAGCCCCCACACTTTATCCGGCGTCCGGCGCACTCTTACATGGGTCCCGTACACTTTCTATGGCATCCGTCGCACTCTTACATGAGCCCCCACACTTTATCCGGCGTCCGGCGCACTCTTACATGGGTCCCGTACACTTTCTATGGCATCCAGCGCACTCTTACATGAGCCCCCACACTTTATCCGGCGTCCGGCGCACTCTTACATGGGTCCCGTACACTTTCTATGGCGTCCGGCGCACTCTTACATGGGCCCCATGCACTTTCTATGGCGTCGGGCGCACTCTTACATGGGTCCCGTACACTTTCAATGGCGTCCAGCGCACTCTTAAATGGGTCCCGTACACTTTCTATGGCGTCCGGCGCAGTCGTACATGGGCCCCCACACTTTATCCGGCGTCCGGCGCACTCTCACATGGGTCCCGTACACTTTCTATGGCGTCCGGCGCACTTTTACATGGGTCCCGTACACTTCCTATGGCGTCCGGCGCACTCGTACATGGGTCCAGCACACTTTCTACGGCGTCCGGCTCACTCTGACGTGGGTCCCGTACACTTTCAATGGCGTCCGGCGCACTCTTAAATGGGTTCCGTACACTTTCTATGGCGTCCGGCGCACTCTTACATGAGCCCCCACACTTTATCCGGCGTCCGGCGCACTCTTACATGGGTCCCGTACACTTTCTATGGCATCCGGCGCACTCTTACATGAGCCCCCACACTTTATCCGGCGTCCGGCGCACTCTTACATGGGTCCCGTACACTTTCTATGGCATCCAGCGCACTCTTACATGAGCCCCCACACTTTATCCGGCGTCCGGCGCACTCTTACATGGGTCCCGTACACTTTCTATGGCGTCCGGTGCACTCTTACATGGGCCCCATGCACTTTCTATGGCGTCGGGCGCACTTTAACATGGGTCCCGTACACTTCCTATGGCGTCCAGCGCACTTTTACATGGGTCCCGTACACTTCCTATGGCGTCCGGCGCACTCGTACACGGGTCCCGCACTCTTTATCCGGCGTCCGGCGCACTCTTACATGGGTCCCGTACACTTTCTGTGGCGTCCGGCGCACTCGTACATGGGTCCCGTACACTTTTTATGGCGTCCGGCGCACTTTTACATGGGTCCTGTACACTTTCTGTGTCGTCCGGCGCACTGGTACATGGGCCCCCACACTTTATCCGGCGTCCGGCGCACTCTTACATGGGTCCCGTACACTTTCTATGGCATCCGGCGCACTCTTACATGAGCCCCCACACTTTATCCGGCGTCCGGCGCACTCTCACATGGGTCCCGTACACTTTCTATGGCGTCCGGCGCACTCGTATATGGGCCTCACACTTTATCCGGCGTCCGGCGCTTTCATACATGGGTCCCGCACACATTCTATGGCGTCCGGCGCACTCGTACATGGGTCCCGTACACTTTCTGTGGCGTCCGGCGCACGCTTACATGGGTCCCGTACACTTCCTATGGTGTTCGGCGCATTATTACATGGGTCCCGTACACTTTCTATGGCATCCGGCGCACTCTTACATGAGCCCCCACACTTTATCCGGCGTCCGGCGCACTCTTACATGGGTCCCGTACACTTTCTATGGCATCCCGCGCACTCTTACATGAGCACCCACACTTTATCCGGCGTCCGGCGCACTTTTACATGGGTCCCGTACACTTCCTATGGCGTCCAGCGCACTTTTACATGGGTCCCGTACACTTCCTATGGCGTCCGGCGCACTCGCACACGGGTCCCGTACACTTTCTGTGGCGTCCGGCGCACTCGTACATGGGTCCCGTACACTTTCTATGGCGTCCGGCGCACTTTTACATGGGTCCTGTACACTTTCTGTGTCGTCCGGCGCACTCGTACATGGGCCCCTACACTTTATCCGGCGTCCGGCGCACTCTTACATGGGTCCCGTACACTTTCTATGGCGTCCGGCGCACTCTCACATGGGTCCTGTACACTTTCTATGGCGTCCGGCGCACTCGTACATGTCCCCCACACTTTATTCGGCGTCAGGCGCATTCTTACATGGGTCCCGCACACTTTCTATGGCGTCCGGCGCACTCTCACATGGGTCCCGTACACTTTCTATGGCGTCCGGCGCACTCGCATATGAGCCTCACACTTTATCCGGCGTCCGGCGCATTAATACATGGGACCCGCCCACTTTCTATGGCGTCCGGCGCACTCGTACATGGGTCCCGTACACTTTCTGTGGCGTCCGACGCACGCTTACATGGGTCCCGCACCCTTCCTACGGCGCTCGGCGCATTATTACATGGGTCCCGCCCACCTTCTATGGCGCCCGGCGCACTCACGTGGGTCCCGTACACTTTCTATGGCGTCCGGCGCACTTTTACATGGGGCCTGTACACTTTCTGTGTCGTCCGGCGCACTCGTACATGGCCCCCACACTTTATCCGGCGTCCGGCGCACTCTTACATGGGGGCCCGACACTCTCTATGGCGTCCGGCGCACTCACATGGGTCCCGTACACTTTCTATGGCGTCCGGCGCACTCGTATATGGGCCTCACACTTTATCCGGCGTCCGGCGCTTTCATACATGGGTCCCGCACACTTTCTATGGCGTCCGGCGCACTCGTACATGGGTCCCGTACACTTTCTGTGGCGTCCGGCGCACGCTTACATGGGTCCCGTACACTTCCTATGGTGTTCGGCGCATTATTACATGGGTCCCGCCCACTTTCTATGGCGTCCGGCGCACTCTCACATGGGTCCCGTACACTTTCAATGGCGTCCGGCGCACTCTTAAATGGGTTCCGTACACTTTATCCGGCATCCGGCGCACTTTTACATGGGTCCCGTACACTTCCTATGGCGTCCAGCGCACTTTTACATGGGTCCCGTACACTTCCTATGGCGTCCGGCGCACTCGCACACGGGTCCCGTACACTTTCTATGGCGTCCGGCGCACTCGTATATGGGCCTCACACTTTATCCGGCGTCCGGCGCTTTCATACATGGGTCCCGCACACATTCTATGGCGTCCGGCGCACTCGTACATGGGTCCCGTACACTTTCTGTGGCGTCCGGCGCACGCTTACATGGGTCCCGCACACTTTCTATGGCGTCCGGCGCACTCTCACATGGGTCCCGTACACTTTCTATGGCGTCCGGCGCACTCGCATATGAGCCTCACACTTTATCCGGCGTCCGGCGCATTAATACATGGGACCCGCCCACTTTCTATGGCGTCCGGCGCACTCGTACATGGGTCCCGTACACTTTCTGTGGCGTCCGACGCACGCTTACATGGGTCCCGTACACTTCCTATGGTGTTCGGCGCATTATTACATGGGTCCCGCCCACTTTCTATGGCGCCCGGCGCACTCTCACGTGGGTCCCGTACACTTTCTATGGCGTCCGGCGCACTTTTACATGGGTCCTGTACACTTTCTGTGTCGTCCGGCGCACTCGTACATGGCCCCCACACTTTATCCGGCGTCCGGCGCACTCTTACATGGGTGCCGTACACTTTCTATGGCGTCCGGCGCACTCTCACATGGGTCCCGTACACTTTCTATGGCGTCCGGCGCACTCGTACATGTCCCCCACACTTTATTCGGCGTCAGGCGCATTCTTACATGGGTCCCGCACACTTTCTATGGCGTCCGGCGCACTCTCACATGGGTCCCGTACACTTTCTATGGCGTCCGGCGCACTCGCATATGAGCCTCACACTTTATCCGGCGTCCGGCGCATTAATACATGGGACCCGCCCACTTTCTATGGCGTCCGGCGCACTCGTACATGGGTCCCGTACACTTTCTGTGGCGTCCGACGCACGCTTACATGGGTCCCGTACACTTCCTATGGTGTTCGGCGCATTATTACATGGGTCCCGCCCACTTTCTATGGCGCCCGGCGCACTCTCACGTGGGTCCCGTACACTTTCTATGGCGTCCGGCGCACTTTTACATGGGTCCTGTACACTTTCTGTGTCGTCCGGCGCACTCGTACATGGCCCCCACACTTTATCCGGCGTCCGGCGCACTCTTACATGGGTGCCGTACACTTTCTATGGCGTCCGGCGCACTCTCACATGGGTCCCGTACACTTTCTATGGCGTCCGGCGCACTCGTATATGGGCCTCACACTTTATCCGGCGTCCGGCGCTTTCATACATGGGTCCCGCACACTTTCTATGGCGTCCGGCGCACTCGTACATGGGTCCCGTACACTTTCTGTGGCGTCCGGCGCACGCTTACATGGGTCCCGTACACTTCCTATGGTGTTCGGCGCATTATTACATGGGTCCCGCCCACTTTCTATGGCGTCCGGCGCACTCTCACATGGGTCCCGTACACTTTCAATGGCGTCCGGCGCACTCTTAAATGGGTTCCGTACACTTTATCCGGCATCCGGCGCACTTTTACATGGGTCCCGTACACTTCCTATGGCGTCCAGCGCACTTTTACATGGGTCCCGTACACTTCCTATGGCGTCCGGCGCACTCGCACACGGGTCCCGTACACTTTCTATGGCGTCCGGCGCACTCGTATATGGGCCTCACACTTTATCCGGCGTCCGGCGCCTTCATACATGGGTCCCGTACACTTTCTGTGGCGTCCGACGCACGCTTACATGGGTCCCGTACACTTTCTGTGGCGTCCCGCGCACGCTTACATGGGTCCCGTACACTTCCTATGGTGTTCGGCGCATTATTACATGGGTCCCGTACACTTTCTATGGCATCCGGCGCACTCTTACATGAGCCCCCACACTTTATCCGGCGTCCGGCGCACTCTTACATGGGTCCCGTACACTTTCTATGGCATCCGGCGCACTCTTACATGAGCACCCACACTTTATCCGGCGTCCGGCGCACTTTTACATGGGTCCCGTACACTTCCTATGGCGTCCAGCGCACTTTTACATGGGTCCCGTACACTTCCTATGGCGTCCGGCGCACTCGCACACGGGTCCCGTACACTTTCTGTGGCGTCCGGCGCCCTCGTACATGGGTCCCGTCCACTTTCTATGGCGTCCGGCGCACTTTTACATGGGTCCTGTACACTTTCTGTGTCGTCCGGCGCACTCGTACATGGGCCCCTACACTTTATCCGGCGTCCGGCGCACTCTTACATGGGTCCCGTACACTTTCTATGGCGTCCGGCGCACTCTCACATGGGTCCTGTACACTTTCTATGGCGTCCGGCGCACTCGTACATGTCCCCACACTTTATTCGGCGTCAGGCGCATTCTTATGGGTCCCGCACACTTTCTATGGCGTCCGGCGCACTCTCACATGGGTCCCGTACACTTTCTATGGCGTCCGGCGCACTCGCATATGGGCCTCACACTTTATCCGGCGTCCGGCGCATTATTACATGGGTCCCGCCCACTTTCTATGGCGTCCGGCGCACTCGTACATGGGTCCCGTACACTTTCTGTGGCGTCCGACGCACGCTTACATGGGTCCCGTACACTTCCTATGGTGTTCGGCGCATTATTACATGGGTCCCGCCCACTTTCTATGGCGTCCGGCGCACTCTCACGTGGGTCCCGTACACTTTCCATGGCGTCCGGCGCACTTTTACATGGGTCCTGTACACTTTCTGTGTCGTCCGGCGCACTCGTACATGGGCCCCCACACTTTATCCGGCGTCCGGCGCACTCTTACATGGGTCCCGTACACTTTCTATGGCGTCCGGCGCACTCTCACATGGGTCCCGTACACTTTCTATGGCGTCCGGCGCACTCGTATATGGGCCTCACACTTTATCCGGCGTCCGGCGCTTTCATACATGGGTCCCGCACACTTTCTATGGCGTCCGGCGCACTCGTACATGGGTCCCGTACACTTTCTGTGGCGTCCCGCGCACGCTTACATGGGTCCCGTACACTTCCTATGGTGTTCGGCGCATTATTACATGGGTCCCGCCCACTTTCTATGGCGTCCGGCGCACTCTCACATGGGTCCCGTACACTTTCAATGGCGTCCGGCGCACTCTTAAATGGGTTCCGTACACTTTCTATGGCGTCCGGCGCACTCGTACATGGGTCCCGCACACTTTCTGCGGCGTCCGGCTCACTCTGACGTGGGTCCCGTACACTTTCAATGGCGTCCGGCGCACTCTTAAATGGGTTCCGTACACTTTCTATGGCGTCCGGCGCACTCGTACATGGGTCCCGTACACTTTCTGTGGCGTCCGGCGCACGCTTACATGGGTCCCGTACACTTCCTATGGTGTTCGGCGCCCTCGTACATGGGCCCCCACACTTTATCCGGCGTCCGGCGCACTCTCACATGGGTCCCGTACACTTCCTATGACGTCCGGCGCACTTTTACATGGGTCCCGCACACTTTCTACGGCGTCCGGCTCACTCTGACGTGGGTCCCGTACACTTTCAATGGCGTCCGGCGCACTCTCTTAAATGGGTTCCGTACACTTTCTATGGCGTCCGGCGCACTCTCTTACATGAGCCCCCACACTTTATCCGGCGTCCGGCGCACTCTTACATGGGTCCCGTACACTTTCTATGGCATCCGGCGCACTCTTACATGAGCCCCCACACTTTATCCGGCGTCCGGCGCACTCTTACATGGGTCCCGTACACTTTCTATGGCATCCGGCGCACTCTTACATGAGCCCCCACACTTTATCCGGCGTCCGGCGCACTCTTACATGGGTCCCGTACACTTTCTATGGCATCCGGCGCACTCTTACATGAGCACCCACACTTTATCCGGCGTCCGGCGCACTTTTACATGGGTCCCGTACACTTCCTATGGCGTCCAGCGCACTTTTACATGGGTCCCGTACACTTCCTATGGCGTCCGGCGCACTCGCACACGGGTCCCGTACACTTTCTGTGGCGTCCGGCGCACTCGTACATGGGTCCCCTACACTTTCTATGGCGTCCGGCGCACTTTTACATGGGTCCTGTACACTTTCTGCGTCGTCCGGCGCACTCGTACATGGCCCCCACACTTTATCCAGCGTCCGGCGCACTCTTACATGGGTCCCGTACACTTTCTATGGCGTCCGGCGCACTCTCACATGAGTCCCGTACACTTTCTATGGCGTCCGGCGTACTCGTACATGTCCCCCACACTTTATTCGGCGTCAGGCGCATTCTTACATGGGTCCCGCACACTTTCTATGGCGTCCGGCGCACTCTCACATGGGTCCCGTACACTTTCTATGGCGTCCGGCGCACTCGCATATGGGCCTCACACGTTATCCGGCGTCCGGCGCATTATAACATGGGTCCCGCCCACTTTCTATGGCGTCCGGCGCACTCTCACATGGGTCCCGTACACCTTCTATGGCGTCCGACGCACGCTTACATGGGTCCCGTACACTTCCTATGGTGTTCGGCGCATTATTACATGGGTCCCGCCCACTTTCTATGGCGCCCGGCGCACTCTCACGTGGGTCTCGTACACTTTCTATGGCGTCCGGCGCACTTTTACATGGGTCCTGTACACTTTCTGTGTCGTCCGGCGCACTCGTACATGGGCCCCCACACTTTATCCGGCGTCCGGCGCACTCTTACATGGGTGCCGTACACTTTCTACGGCGTCCGGCGCGCTCTCACATGGGTCCCGTACACTTTCTATGGCGTCCGGCGCACTCGTATATGGGCCTCACACTTTATCCGGCGTCCGGCGCTTTCATACATGGGTCCCGCACACTTTCTATGGCGTCCGGCGCACTCGTACATGGGTCCCGTACACTTTCCGTGGCGTCCGGCGCACGCTTACATGGGTCCCGTACACTTCCTATGGTGTTCGGCGCATTATTACATGGGTCCCGCCCACTTTCTATGGCGTCCGGCGCACTCTCACATGGGTCCCGTACACTTTCAATGGCGTCCGGCGTACTCGTAAATGGGTTCCGTACACTTTATTCGGCGTCCGGCGCACTTTTACATGGCTCCCCCACACTTTCTACGGCGTCCCGCTCACTCTGACGTGGCTCCCGTACACTTTCAATGGCGTCCCGCCGACTCTTAAATGGGTTCCGTACACTTTCTATGGCGTCCGGCGCACTCGTACATGGGTCCCGTACACTTTCTGTGGCGTCCGGCGCACGCTTACATGGGTCCCGTACACTTCCTATGGTGTTCGGCGCCCTCGTACATGGGCCCCCACACTTTATCCGGCGTCCGGCGCACTCTCACATGGGTCCCGTACACTTCCTATGACGTCCGGCGCACTTTTACATGGGTCCCGTACACTTCCTATGGCGTCCGGCGCACTCGTACATGGGTCCCGCACACTTTCTACGGCGTCCGGCTCACTCTGACGTGGGTCCCGTACACTTTCAATGGCGTCCGGCGCACTCTTAAATGGGTTCCGTACACTTTCTATGGCGTCCGGCGCACTCTTACATGAGCCCCCACACTTTATCCGGCGTCCGGCGCACTCTTACATGGGTCCCGTACACTTTCTATGGCATCCGGCGCACTCTTACATGAGCCCCCACACTTTATCCGGCGTCCGGCGCACTCTTACATGGGTCCCGTACACTTTCTATGGCATCCGGCGCACTCTTACATGAGCCCCCACACTTTATCCGGCGTCCGGCGCACTTTTACATGGGTCCCGTACACTTCCTATGGCGTCCAGCGCACTTTTACATGGGTCCCGTACACTTCCTATGGCGTCCGGCGCACTCGTACACGGGTCCCGTACACTTTCTGTGGCGTCCGGCGCACTCGTACATGGGTCCCGTACACTTTCTATGGCGTCCGGCGCACTTTTACATGGGTCCTGTACACTTTCTGTGTCGTCCGGCGCACTCGTACATGGGCCCCCACACTTTATCCGGCGTCCGGCGCACTCTTACATGGGTCCCGTACACTTTCTATGGCGTCCGGCGCACTCTCACATGGGTCCCGTACACTTTCTATGGCGTCCGGTGCACTCGTACATGTCCCCCACACTTTAATCGGCGTCAGGCGCATTCTTACATGGGTCCCGCACACTTTCTATGGCGTCCGGCGCACTCTCACATGGGTCCCGTACACTTTCTATGGCGTCCGGCGCACTCTCACATGGGTCCCGTACACTTTCTATGGCGTCCGGCGCACTCGCATATGGGCCTCACACTTTATCCGGCGTCCGGCGCATTATTACATGGGTCCCGCCCACTTTCTATGGCGTCCGGCGCACTCGTACATGGGTCCCGTACACTTTCTGTGGCGTCCGACGCACGCTTACATGGGTCCCGTACACTTCCTATGGTGTTCGGCGCATTATAACATGGGTCCCGCCCACTTTCTATGGCGTGCGGCCCACTCTCACATGGGTCCCGTACACTTTCCATGGCGTCCGGCGCACTTTACATGGGTCCCGTACACTTTCTATGGCGTCCGGCGCACTCTTCACATGGGTCCCTCACACTTTCTATGGCGTCCGGCGCACTCTTACATGGGCCCCACACTTTATCCGACGTCCGGCGCACTCTTACATGGGTTCCGTACACTTTCTATGGCGTCCGGCGCACTCTCACGTGGGTCCCGTACACTTTCTATGGCGTCCGGCGCACTCTCACATGGGTCCCGTACACCTTCTATGGCGTCCGGCGCACTCGTACATGGGCCCCCACACTTTATCCGGCGTCCGGCGCACTCTCACATGGGTCCCGTACACTTTCTATGGCGTCCGGCGCACTCGTACATGGGTCCCGTACACTTTATCCGGCGTCCGGCGCACTCGTACATGGGCCCCCACACTTTATCCGGCGTCCGGCGCACTCTCACATGGGTCCCGTACACTTTCTATGGCGTCCGGCGCACTCGTACATGGACCCCACACTTTATCCGACGTCCGGCGCACTCTTAAATGGGTCCTGTACACTTTCTATGGCGTCCGGCGCACTCTCACATGGGTCCCGTACACTTTCTATGGCGTCCGGCGCACTCGGATATGGGGCTCACACTTTATCCGGCGTCCGGCGCACTCTCACATGGGTCCCGTACACTTTCTATGGCGTCCGGCGCACTCGTATATGGGCCTCACACTTTATCCGGCGTCCGGCGCATTCTTACATGGGTCCCGCACACTTCCTATGGCGTCCGGCGCACTCTCACATGGGTCCCGTACACTTTCTATGGCGTCCGGCGCACTCTCACATGGGTCCCGTACACTTTCTATGGCGTCCGGCGCACTCGTATATGGGCCTCACACTTTATCCGGCGTCCGGCGCATTCTTACATGGGCCCCCACACTTTATCCGACGTCCGGCGCACTCTTACATGGGTCCCGTACACTTTCTATGGCGTCCGGCGTACTCTCACATGGGTCCCGTACACTTTCTATGGCGTCCGGCGCACTCGTATGTGGGCCTCACACTTTATCCGGCGTCCGGCGCATTCTTACATGGGTCCCGCACACTTTCTATGGCGTCCGGCGCACTCGTACATGGGTCCCGTACACTTTCTATGGCGTCCGGCGCACTCTCACGTGGGTCCCGTACACTTTCTATGGCGTCCGGCGCACTCTCACATGGGTCCCGTACACTTTCTATGGCGTCCGGCGCACTCGTATATGGGCCTCACACTTTATCCGGCGTCCGGCGCATTCTTACATGGGTCCCGCACACTTTCTATGGCGTCCGGCGCACTCGTACATGGGTCCCGTACACTTTCTATGGCGTCCGGCGCACTCGTATATGGGCCTCACACTTTATCCGGCGTCCGGCGCATTCTTACACGGCCCCCCACACTTTATCCGACGTCCGGCGCACTCTTACATGGGTCCCGTACACTTTCTATGGCGTCCGGCGCACTCTCACATGGGTCCCGTACACTTTCTATGGCGTCCGGCGCACTCGTATATGGGCCTCACACTTTATCCGGCGTCCGGCGCACTTTTACATGGGTCCCGTACACTTCCTATGGCGTCCAGCGCACTTTTACATGGGTCCCGTACACTTCCTATGGCGTCCGGCGCACTCGTACACGGGTCCCGCACTCTTTATCCGGCGTCCGGCGCACTCTTACATGGGTCCCGTACACTTTCTGTGGCGTCCGGCGCACTCGTACATGGGCCCCCACACTTTATCCGGCGTCCGGCGCACTCTTACATGGGTCCCGTACACTTTCTATGGCGTCCGGCGCACTCTCACATGGGTCCCGTACACTTTCTATGGCGTCCGGCGCACTCGTATATGGGCCTCACACTTTATCCGGCGTCCGGCGCTTTCATACATGGGTCCCGCACACTTTCTATGGCGTCCGGCGCACTCGTACATGGGTCCCGTACACTTCCTATGGTGTTCGGCGCATTATTACATAGGTCCCGTACACTTTCTATGGCGTCCGGCGCACTCGTACAGGGGTCCCGTACACTTTCTATGATGTCCGGCGCACTCTCACGTAGGTTGACGGCCGTAGTCGTTTTGGCTTCTGAAAAATAATAATCTTAAGAAAAAAAAAAGAAGAATGAAGGGGTTCATTACCCGCTAAGGTCGCGTTAGGTGGTGTTTGATCAGACTGGCGTGACACAGAATTAAAAAAAAACAAAAAAACGATTATGAGGTCCGTTTTCAGATTTTCGAAAGATTTCCGGCTGTTTCGAAAGTGACAATAGGATCGGAAATCGAGGGGAAAACGCCCATAACTTTTTTCAGAGCGAATCTAGGCAGCTGCGAAGGGCATATTCGGACTCTACGTCCAAATTTGGTTCTAGAAATGTACATTTCATGTGGAATGGTTAGTATGACTTATAGTAGTTCCTTTGTAACTCAATTTGCTTGAATAGCTCGTTAGTTGGTCGACGCTGCCGTAGTGAGAGCAACGCTATAATTGCGTTCCTCGCACCTTCGTTCGCACCAGGGATGTGCGGAAATTTTTTTTGTAGAAACAGAAAACAGAAAACAGAAAATCCAGTTTGACAGTAAACAGAAAACAGGGAAAAATCTCCAAAATCGGGCAGAAAACAGAAACAGAACATTTTCAAAAATCAATAAAAAGTGTTCAGCGTACACTATATAAGTTTTTCCACAGCAATAAATTTTTATACATTTTTAGGTCATAAATGTTTTGGCACAATTTTGAAAACCCAACAATTAGCCAGAGTGATAAGCACAGACGCCCAAAAAAACGCAGATTATCAGCGCGGAGATGACAACTTTCTCTCTAACCTTCCTTTCCCCAGACAATAGCCGCTAAATTACTCGATCCGAAGCTCAACACAGGCCATAAAACGGCCAATGTCTCACCGTCGACTGCGTACCACGCGCTGCGCGACCGCACGCGCGTCGGAAGCGAACGAGTTTTGGCCGCCACGCGACGAGCTTTGGCCGCCGCGCGACGTTTCGGCCGCCGCGCAGCGGCCAAAACTCGTTCGATTCCGACGCGCGTGCGGTCGCGCAGCGCGTGGTACGCAGTCGACGGTGAGACATTGGCCGTTTTAAGGCTTGTATGTATAGTTAAATCCGTGGCTTGTTTCGTCAAGAAAAAAACTTTTAAATTCAAACCGCGTCGGTAATTACCAGCCAGCTGCTGGTGAGATTTAAGCCGCCGCACCAGCCGCGGTTTGAATATAAATGTTTTTTCTTGAGGAAACAAGCCACGGACCTAACCATACGTGTAAAAATTACGTAGATACATTGACAGCGAGTTTACCCTTCCCTAGTTACATCTTTTTACACTGTTTTTTGGGATAACTGCTGATTTGTACAGTGTGCTACTCCTTAGTGTGCGGAAGTCACCCGCGTAACGCGCGGCTAAACCGCTCAAGTATAAATGACCTGACGCGCCGCTCGCTCCACCATGGTGGGGTCGGTCGTACCTCTGTGGGAGTTTCATCAACTGCTTCATAGCCCCACCATCAATTTTATCGCGCTTCAACTTTTCAATGTTCTGAATCGTACTGCGTTGCAATGAGTTAAAAGACGCACTCAGAAATTGCGTGTATGGTACATTTGGGCACAACTTTTTGCCGCTCCATCAAAGCGGTGGCGATGGAATACTCTGAGGCCTCTTTCAGAGTTCAATCGTCGCGCGACGCGATGACATGTTTTGAATACGGATCGACGTGCGACGCGATCTCGATCGATGCTCATGGTTATCATCCCATCGCGTCGCACAGACTAAGGACTCTGAAAGAGGCCTTAGTCTGTGCCCACGTGTAGAAGAGTTATACTTGGACGCCGGGCCCGTGCGCTATGAATAGCTGGCGTTAAAGGCACAGTACACCCTCAGACATGAATTTTGTGTTTTTTATTTGATTGTGTTGTAGACCCCTCCTGTATAACGCGTGCCAAGTGCGAGATCTCAATTCCTCCAAATAAGCGAGATATAAGCGACCACCACGGGCCCGACCCCCTTCGCTCACCACCACAGGCCCGACCCCCTTCCGGATTTTCGACCTCGATATCGGCTGGATGGATGGATGAAATCTTGAGAACTCGTGTTCTTCAGTCCATCGCCGGATTGTCTCCTTATCCTGGCTCGCTCTCGCGCAACGATTGCGAATAAGAAGAAATACAGGCCTGGGACAACTCGTCCGCCAATTTTCCACCCTCAAAGTATAGGCATTTTTAAGAAGCCATAACTCTGTTTATAGGTGGTCTTGGAAGATTTCAGAGATACCACTGTGATCAGCGTATGACCCTCTCCATGATAAGCATAAAAACTCAAAAATAATTTTCTGGGTGTCCTGTGCCTTTAAAGGCACAGTCCAACCTCAGGATCGTGTTTCTGCTTTTTAGCCTATCTTGAAAACGGTCCGACGCTGATTCCAATGAAGTCTCTGGAATCGTACAAAACCTTCTGAGAACGGAGTTATGGCCTCTCAAAATTTGAGTTGCGGAAGCATGGTGGACGAGTTGTCCGAGGCTTGTAACTTCCGTCATTTGCAACCGATGTCTGCGAGCGGACCTGAGTGGGTAGAGAGACTGAGAATGAAGGGAAGAACGGGGTTATTTATCGAAAATCGTAGCTCATTTCGCCACTGTTGAGCTCGAAACATCGTAAAAGGGGCGTGCCAAAGTGGCTTCCGTGTGTGGGCGCCCCAGGGTGGCTTCCCCCTATATCTCGCTTATTCGGGGGAATCGAGAGCTCGCGCTTGGCAGGTGTTATATGGGGTGGGTCCACTTCATAATTATGTGGTTTTATCAGATTTCGCCCCTGAGCTTGGACTGTGCCTTTAAGTAGGATTAATGGCTCATTAGTGTTAGTATACAATACCATTAGAGTTTTCGCGTCATTTGACTGCATCGCATACCTTCCGAGGAATTCATCAACGGCGGACCTCTTGGTAATGGTAACTACTATAAGATAATGATAAGAGCTCGATTTCTTGAATCTCTATTGGGTCGCGCGGCGCATTCATCGTCGTATTCGTAAAGGCCTGAATTCTTTTTGGGGTTATTAAGGGACTTGCTGGTGAGCTGACTTTCCAGTCAGTCGGTTCGTCTCCCCCCACATGGGTCTGGTACCAACTCAAGAACCTCGGAGGAATATAGGTTCTGCTGACCTTGGGAAAGGTTTGAATCCGACCGAGTATCGGGAGCAGCTGCGCTTCCTGCCACCACGCGACATGCGCTAGGATAGATAACAGTATAGCGAGTAAAAGTGTTCGGTGCGAGAGGAGCTGTAGAACACCCATGTTACATTAACCCTCAATCTAATGGCGTACCTTTGATGATCCCGGCCTTTCGACTCAAGGGCAATCCTGCTAGAAATCGCGGTTCACGGTTTTTTCTGTTTTCTGCCAAATTTTGCCTATTTTCACAGAAAACAGAAAAAAATGGTCAAAAATGGGCAGAAAACAGAAAACAGAAAGCAGAAAACAGAAAATTCCGCACATCCCTGGTTCGCACCTCCGTTTACGGCCGGCCACCTGGCCAGCTGGAGCAGTCCGACTCCGCCCCTGCCCATTCGGCCATAACGCAGCACACCCGCCCTCCTTAGGATAGAGCCCGAATATGAGCCTCCTAGCTCAATTTTAAGTGCACCAACAAGATCGTGAACGCCAACTGAAAAAAGGAGATTAACATCATAATTTGGCGAGTTCTTCAATTTTTCTCGAAAACTAGTCAATCATTCCAATCCATTTTTTGGTGTATACCTCAACGCTTCGCGCGCACCTGAATTGTGTTTTCCACATGTAAGACCTATCGTTAGATATACATGTAAACTCATCTAGTCACCAAATCTAATTATTTCTTGCCGTTTTTCGAATTTTCACCTTCACGCTTGTTGTTGGAATAAATCAAATGAGACAGGCGTAGTTTGCAGAGCTTGCACTTCGGTATGATTGTGTTTCAACTTCGAACGGCTTCCCCTCATTTGTTCCAATAATAAGCGGCGAACCGTTGGAGTAGATGAGAACGAGCGAGTTACCTTTTGCGTATATTTAAGACGATCGCTGTCGTTCGGAAGTTCACAATACGAGATAGCCCCATGTTGATGGAACTGAAGGTTGTGTTCATCCACCAAATTTGTCGGTGTTGTTACAGAATCCCTTGCAGGGGGAACTTCCTTCTTACCGCCATGCACTCTTTCTGAATTAGCATTTTTTTATTCGCATACGTAGTTTACGGTATACGTACATAAGTATAGAGTCCGGGGCCTTGTCGAAGAGCACAGCATTGTGCCGTTCGCCAGGCGCGAGCAAGCTATTTGGGTTTCAACACCGCTACCAGCAATCACATATATCTCGCTTTAATCGACGATGTCAAGTGCGAGAGGTTCTGAGAAATGCTTCAGGATATGTTGCTTTATTATATTAGAGCTATGTGTCTCGAGTATCACCAAAGTGAACACCAAAGATGGACCAGAAGCGATGTTCCACATCGCAGAATGTTAAGAACGACAAATGGTTAGATTGTATTCAAGTTGCGGGTGAAGACAGCGACAGATGGGCAGGCAGGGTTCGACGCGGGTGTGGGCGACCACAGGAGGGTTTGAGCTCCGGAGGGGTGGAAGAGAGGGGGGGGTCTGATCTTTGGAGGAAGACCAACTGGACCATCCTGTGTGTGAGTAAAAACCGTGAGGAGCCGTTTTCTTCACATGGAATTCAAATATTCATTACGATTCGACTGAAATGCTGTTTGAACTGAAACACGAGTAAGAAGTTTAGGGTGAAGTCATAGTAAAAGTGCTTCCAAAATGATTATCAAGACATATGGATCCTCAAAGTGTCAAAATCAGTTTGCCTACTGAATGCTAATTGTTTTTTCAAAGTACGGGTCACGAGAGTAGGATAATTGAGTGCAGCAAGGCCGATTTACCCTGTTTATTCACTTTCACCGTCTAATTTAGAGGCTGAACACCGCTGCAGTATAAGGGATCACACCTTTCTCAGGGGTGGTCTCGTCGGAAGCCAAAAATTCGAAAACTAGGAGTCACGAGGGTAGGATATTCGAGTCCAGCGTAGTCAATTTACTAGGTATGCAAACTTTCACCGTCTCAGAGCAACGCCGAAGACAGCTACATAGATAGCGGAAGAGGATGTTTCATGAAACAAAACATGAAACATCCTCTTCCGCTCAAGTCCAAAAAAAACGTTCAAGTCCACGAACCTAAACCAGGGTTTCAAAACTGCAGTAACTTAAGTTCTAGATTAGGGACCCGGAAAAATTCCAGCTTTTAAAAACTTCTTTTTTTTTGCAGCCACGTATAGGGTTTTATCATAGGCGAAGGAACTGGGCGACCAGACTGGATTCGTCCTTAGGTCCATTGTGGTCAACGTGGTTGGTCTCTCCGGACAGTTAAATAAATGTGCAGTGTTATTATGGCCGATGGAACCACAGTCCGGACAAACATCAGCGCCAGTAGCAATCCCCCCGGAACGTGGCAGCTACCGGTTGTCACTGCGTGGTGACTGTGTCAATCACTGATAGGCTATCAATATGAACGGGAAGGCACAGAAATGCACAGGCGGCGCTCAAGTTAATGACCATTGCAGTCAGCCACCTGGGAGCAGTGAGCGTTCCTTTGTGATGTGGCTGACTGCAAGAAACGGGTGGTGACTTCGCTGACCGCCGCAGAGGAAAGAGAAATAGCGCGCGGAGAGAAGAGGAGCTTGGTCGATACCGAGGTCATGGGGTCGAGCACGTCTAACGGTGCTGACTTTTTGAAGCAAGTGCGCTCCAAGAAAGGGCAGTGGAGCGCTTGCGATCCGACCAGTCCGCTGTCCACTTATCACCCAGCACAGCACGGCGGCCTATCTCGTTGTCTAAGTGGGCAAGGAAAAATTGCACCCGCCGGCTGCCGGCCATCCAGCTCCGCTGCCAGCTGATTGGAATGACAGGCGAAACGTTCAAAGGTTTTATTGATGTTCCAATTATTCCTGGCGAGGATTAGTGGGAGATTAATGTCAAATTCTACTTAGCTGTCATGAATACGTCTCGTTCATAGATTTCACGTGCTTTAATTCTATGCTAAGCCCAACTTCCAATTCCTAGAAGTTGCTGCGGCCATATTCAACGATTTTCAGATTTTTTTCCAGTAATCACTCACCACAATTAAAATAAGATTTGCTTAGAAAGCCATCTAAGAAAGATGGCCGAAAAAACGGTTGTTTTTCAGAAAATGCATGAAACTTACACGATCCGCGTGTACTAGTTACTAAATGCCCTATAATAGTTCATCTAAGTGCGGCTTTTATCTAAACTTCGTTTTCCTCTTTCACTTCATGTTCACTTCTTTCTATCCTGACTGGGAAGAGTGAAGCAGACTAAGGATAAAAATAGTCCATAATTTAAAAAATCCTCCGAACTTTTTGGTTCGCCTTGTGAAAAAAACACGAGCTTGGCTCCTCGACAATCATACTACAAAGTATTGTGTATCGTGGTTCAGTTGTAAGTGGTCATCCAACAAGACATTTTCAAAATCGTTTTTTAAATCTTACATTCTCTCCTTTGATGATTTTCGCGGAAATTTCCGAAATCCCATCATCCAAGGTTGAAAACTTATTCAACCAGAGAGATAGACACATTTGCACGCTCCCGAAACCCATATTTACTACTGCTATGTCGATCAAAGTTATAATGAATACGAAGAACTGTGGAGGGAGTGTATGTAGGAAAACAGAAAGAGCTCGTAACACATGAACATGTGGCCTGGTGATCTAAGGCTCTGTGTTGGACATCAGTCGCCTCTGTTGGTGCGATGCTGGTTCAAATACGTCGACTAGTGAGAGTTTTGCATTAAACGCTACTCTTCGAGAATAATTCTCGTGCTAAGGTGGCAACCAAAGGAGGCAACTAGGCGTCATCGACCTCAGGTTGGCTGCCTCTTTAAAGTCACCACATTGGGGGATTGCTACTGGCCCAGATTTGCTGCTGTCAATCTTGCTGACGTAAGACATGAGCATTGTAGAATGACCACAGCGAAGCGATGCGATTGTGCATCTAGCCCTCCTTCCGAGTTGAGACTCGGACGTGCAGACTGGGGGCGGTACTTCTCCCAGTATAGGATTCACCGCCGCCTTCTCATGATGACACCGTACGAACTTGGTGTGCTCCTCGCGCAGAAAACGGAGTCGTTCTTGCTGTGAGTCGTGCCACCTTTGCAAGTCGACTTTGTTTGGAGCATCGGCAAATGGCTTTCTTTCGGCTCTTTCTCTGATAGGGTTAAGCACTCTCCAAGACGAGTGGTTTGATTGTTTTATAGTATTGATGTGAAATTGCTGGGCCTGGAGCTGACAGGGCTCCTTAACTGGTAATAAACGGGCCTCGGCATGCAGGTGCTCGACTGGGGTACTCCCTGCACATCTGGTGGCGATGCGAAGAGCGGCATTCTGCACGCGCTGCATCTTGGTCCAAGAGGATTTTGAAAGTAGATGCTGCCAAACCGGTGCGGCATATTCCAAGGTGGGTTGAAAAATCGCCTTATACGTTGTGAGAATTGTTTCTTTGCTGCTACCCCATGAAGTGCCGCCCAGCGCCCTGAGAACGTTGAGCTTGGCTCTAACGACTGCCTGCTTCTGCTCGGTATTCTTGTGAAACTTGAGCGACGGATCGAGCACAAGACCGAGCAGTTTTGGAAAGCGAGCAGCAGGCAGACGGTCTCCATCCCACACGACGTTCGGATGAGCGCTGTGCTCGGATGGGTCCGTTGTAAAGACGGATACTGATGACTTGGATGCGGAGATCTTTAGCATCTTATCGTCGAAAAACCTCTTCAGCGTCTTCAGGTACTCGTTGATCTTGGTGGCGGCGACCTGTATGTCCCGATCACGACACATAATTGTTATGTCATCGGCATACGACCGCCGTGAGGGACTCCAGCTGCTATACACTGCGTATCATAAAGATAGGACACCCACTGAAATTGTCGGTCTCGTGTCTGTTGAGCAAGATAGATCTTTTTCGTCAAAAATACTGCGATCAGAATGTAAAATGACCCCCGTATACGTTTTTTTGGGTTAGACTGAATGTCTGTGCACTTTTCTATTAATAGAATAAATTTATGTTTTAAACCGCGTATCAAAAAGACACCCCTGGGTCAAAGCGGATTTCTCGTCCGATAAAATTGTGCGATCCCAAATCTAATGGCCTATAAGACTTCTTCGCACCTTTACTGCAACAAATACTCGATTTTGTATACTTTTGACCAAACTGATCTGCCTTCGGAAGTCGATCTTGCTCCATTTCTCAGTTATTTCCTGTTGGAGCGCAGAAATCGAGAGAAATCGCTCAGACCTGACAAACTTAAATATCCCAGAGATTCTTCTTTTTTGTTGAGATCGGAAAGGTAGACTAGCCACTCTGGACAAGATAGTTATTGCCAAGCAAAGAAGCCGACCTCAGACCTGCTCAAGTGAGCTTTCTGATTGTCCGGCTAGAAACTGCAACTTTCTCGCCCGAAAACGTGGGGGAAATGAAAGTAGGTGTTACTCTGATATCCTCTGGTACTCACTGGAGATCATCCGACTGCTGGCAAACGCAAGCTGCAGACGTCCTTGACGGGCAAATCCTCTGACAGATTATGGGAGATCTTTGACCGCAGTTCCGATGGCTAAATTAGACAGCACCTACCCTCGAATTGCTTTAGTAGCACTTCCAACCATCAGACCTATTGGGAAAAGACTCCTTTCCTTTAGAAACAATCGGCTATACACAAATAGTCGAAGTAGCTGTCCACCTTAGCCATCGGAACTGCGGTCGCAGATCTCCCATGATCTGTCAGAGGATATGCCCGTCAGGGACGGCTGCAGCTTGGAGTCGCCAGCACTCGGGTGAGCTCCAGTGAGTACCAGAAAATGTCAGAGTAATACCGTCTTTGATTTCCCCCACGTTTTCGGGCGAGAAAAAGTTGCAGTTTCTAGCCGGGCAACCAGAAAGCTCACTTGAGCAGGTCTGAGGTCGGCTTCTTTGCTCAGCAATAACTATCTTGTCCAGAGGCTAATCTACCTTTCTGATCTCAACAAAATGAAGAATCTCTGGGATGTTTGAGTTTGTCGAGGTCTGAGCAAATGGCCGTCGATTTCTCTCGATTTCTGCGCTCCAACAGGAAATAACTGAGAAATGGAGCAAGATCGACTTCCGAAGGCTGATCAGTTTGGTCAAAAGTATACAAAATTGAGTATTTCTTGCAGTACAGGTGCCAAGAAGTCCTGTAGGCCATTAGATTTGGGATCTCACAATTTTATCGGACGAGAAATCCGATTTAACCCATGTGTGTCCTATCTTTTTGATACGCGATTTAAAACAAATTTATTCTAGAAAAGTACACAAATATTCAATCTAACCCAAAAGAGGTATACGTGGGTTTCTTTACATTCTGATCACAGTAGTTTTGACAAAAAAAATCTATCCTGCTTAACAAACACGAGACCGGCAAATTCAGGAGTGTCCTATCTTTATGATACACAGTGTAGGAATGCTGTTGGAGACATATTTATGGATCATGACTCACTTGCTCGCCGACCTTTGATAAAGGCCGATCTCCATCGCTTCTACCACGGTGGTATTGATGACTCCAATCCAATAAGTTTCTTGACAGGACTCCAAGGTTCACCGTGTCAAAAGCCTTGGTGAGATCCAATGCGACAGCTACAGTTCTCAGTGGCTTCTTAGCGTTGAACCCGTCAATAGCATAGCTGGTAATTACTAGCAAAGCCGTCGCTGTGGAATGTTGCCTCTTGCTCCTGTGTTGAAACAATTGCTTCTCGTTGTGCTCTGCTAGATCCTCTACAATAAGCTTTTCGGCTACCTTTGCAATCGCTGACATGAGACTAATCGGAAGATATCCCTTCACCGACGATTGAGGTTCGCCAGGCTTAGGCAACGGGACGACATTGGCTGTCTCCCAGTTTTGCAGGATGGTACAGGAGCTGAAAGAAGTATTGATCATATCAACGACGAGCGGAAGGATATCAGTTGGAAGCTTCTTCAGTACAGCAGGACAAATGCCGTCCGGACCGACAGCTTTGGAGTTCCGCATATCCTTTATTATCTTCTCTACTTGCGCCACAGTGAACGCATTTGCTGTGCTCATCAGCGGAAGACGGCACAGACCTCTAAACGTTACTCTGTTGTTATGCTCATTTACGCTGCATAATGCATGTTCTGCTGACCTCGCTTGGTACTCGTGATGAAGAAACTTTTTCCCGAGAGAATAGGCGGCTTCTTTTCCAGACTTGTAAACGCTATTACCAAACTCTATAGTGGGGAGGGTGGCCAGTGAGCTCTTTCCAGATAGTTTCCGTGGTACCTTCCAAGTAGCTGCACTGTCCGCCTTGAAATCCAACTGTACTGTGAACTTTTCCCATTCTTCTTTCTTGTGCCTGTCCAGATCTTTTCTGATCTCGTCATCTAGTTGAGCAACGACAGGGTATAGATGTATTGCTCTCCTGGCATCTCTAGTCCTTATTTTCTGGAGAACTTCTGTGGTGACGTTAGGATAGAACGTTATAACGCGACCAACAGGAATAGCCGCCGTCATGGCCTTGCAGTGCATCAGACAAGTGCTGCTCCTCTTGGTGCACATTGCCATTCCACTGATAATAAGCCGCTGGGCGTAGCGCAACTACCTGAATAGGCACCAGTCTGCTTGGCCTGAATTAAAGGCAGTGTTCACGATAAGAAATGTGTTTCAGTTTCCACTAGGAATGGGTAGTGGAGGGGCACGATGTAACGTTGACGTCGAAAGAACGCATGAAAACGAGCCAGGAAACGCTCCAGAAGAGCCCGAAGTTGCCAGTTCGAGCGCAAGGCAACCTCCAAAGGCGCAACACACGCCCACCGACGTGAACAACTGAATGCTCGAGATCGTTAGATGAGCGATTATTTCCAATCTTTAGCCCCGTTCTTCCCTTCATTCTCAGCTTTCTCTCTTTACTCAGGTCAGCTCGCATAGATCGGCTGCAAAAGACGGAAGTTACAAGCCTCGGACAATTCGTCCACCATGTTTCCTTAGCTCAATCTTTTAGGGACCATAACTCCGTTCCTGAAGGTTTTGTACGATGTCAGAGACATCATTGTAATCAACATGAGACCAAATCTTCAAGATAGGCAGAAAAGCAGAATAACGATGCCCATCGTGAAAACTGCCTTTAAGATAAGAACGTTGTCGAACATCAGAATAAGGAGCGAGAGAATTTGAGAGATTGATGAGCACGAAGATGGGAACATGATCACTAGACAATGTTGTTGAGGTAGACCATGAGCAAGCGTTTGAAAGGTTGGAAGAGACAAGAGTTATGTCTGGGCTAGAAGATCGTACGTTGATAGGGAGACGAGTGGGCTGATCATCATTTAGTGTGACCAAGGCGCACTCCTCCGCCCACTCTTCGGTGTCATTTCCCCTAGTATCAGGACCAAGAGACTAGCAAACCAAGAGACTGTCTCACCAGGAAAATTTTCTTCAGAGGCCAGGGGTGCGGGTGGTCCTGAACGATAGTGTACAGAGCGTAGTTTTTTAAAGCTGCCGAGATGTCGTACGTTCATGCCGTGGCATGGTGGAGGAAGGAAGTTCACCTCTATGCAAACCGACGTCACACCCTCCGCGAAGAGGGTTTTTGTCATGGGAGAGGTGCTGGCCGGCCGCTTTTCTCCTTCGGATTCTCCTGCAAAGGGCCGGCGTGAAGAGGAATCCTGGACCCGCTCAGAAGTACCCATGCGCCACGTGCGGCAAGGATGTCACCTGAAGAGATACCAGCACCCAGTGCTTTGGATGCCAAAGGTGGGTGCATTTCTTCTGTTCGGGTCTCAGCTCTGTGAGGCATCATAACTCATCTTTTCTTTGTGTTTTGTGCTCCTCACCTACCACCTCTGATTCCTCAAACCCAAATCGCCCCCTCTCAATTGTACATATGAATCTCAACGGCCTACATGCCAAGCTTTCTGAGCTCTCTCTCTTTGCACGTACTTACCATCCAGACGTAATCATGGGTCAAGAAACCAAGCTCTCTCTCTCTTTGCACGTACTTACCGAGACGTAATCATTGTTCAAGAAACCAAGCTCTCTCAATCCCCTGCCCATCCTCATCCTAATATCCCAGGCTACACATCTTACCATGCTCCAAGGTCAAATCTTGGCGGAGGAGCTTCCACTTTCGTATTATCTACTGTTCCTTCACACTTAAAGGCAGTGTTCACGATAATCTTCGATTTCGAGATTAATAGCTAAATCGATTGTTTGGCCCCCGAGTAGAACTGAAATGACGGAGAAATCGACAAAATCACACCAGAAGGGCACGAAATCCTTTACTCTCACCCCGCTTCTTTACTCTCAGTGGACCTGTATGTTGTGACAACGAAATCTTCTGTGGACACATCTCTTGCAATTCTCCACTCTCTATTGCTCCATTCCTTCCTTCGGGCCCTAACTAATACTTTTTTTGCATAAAATAATCTTCCATCATCGATTAGTCCCATTTTTTAACGGTGACAACCACCGTGAACATGTTCATCCAACCGGACAACTAATCCATGGCAGAGAATAATGTCACTGAAATAAGAGGAATCAGTGCATTTCTCCCCGTTTCTTCGTGATTTTGGTAAAACTTGGTAGCCAACGCTTCGTTTTGAGTAGAAAACTCGGAAACGAAAATCATCGTGAACACTGCCTTTAATACCTAACACTCCCACGGACGGTACTCTCAAGTACCTTCCGGTCCCTCTCCCCCTTGGAACTCCCCCTTCTCTTTTCGAAATCTTTATTCCCCCCCCCCCCACCTCATGCCCCTCATCCTATAATCCTATTCCACTTCTTAAGCAGCTTAACGACTGCTCCCTCTCATCCTCGTCTGTTTTCGCGGGAGATTTCAATGCTCACACTTTTGCTAGTCTCTTGGTCCTGATACTAGGGGAAATGACACCGAAGAGTGGGCGGAGGAGTGCGCCTTGGTCACACTAAATGATGATCAGCCCACTCGTCTCCCTATCAACGTACGATCTTCTAGCCCAGACATAACTCTTGTCTCTTCCAACCTTTCAAACGCTTGCTCATGGTCTACCTCAACAACATTGTCTAGTGATCATGTTCCCATCTTCGTGCTCATCAATCTCTCAAATTCTCTCGCTCCTTATTCTGATGTTCGACAACGTTCTTATCTTAAAGGCAGTTTTCACGATGGGCATCGTTATTCTGCTTTTCTGCCTATCTTGAAGACGGTCTCATGCTGATTACAATGATGTCTCTGACATCGTACAAAACCTTCAGGGAACGGAGTTATGGTCCCTAAAAGATTGAGCTAAGGAAACATGGTGGACGAATTGTCCGAGGCTTGTAACTTCCGTCTTTTGCAGCCGATCTATGCGAGCTGACCTGAGTAAAGAGAGAAGCTGAGAATGAAGGGAAGAACGGGGCTAAAGATTGGAAATAATCGCTCATCTAACGATCTCGAGCATTCAGTTGTTCACGTCGGTGGGCGTGTGTTGCGCTTTTGGGGTTTGCCTTGCGCTCGAACTGGCAACTTCGGGCTCTTCTGGAGCGTTTCCTGGCTCGTTTTCATGCGTTCTTTCGACGTCAACGTTACATCGTGCCCCTCCACTACCCATTCCTAGTGGAAACTGAAACACATTTCTTATCGTGAACACTGCCTTTAATTCAGGCCAAGCAGACTGGTGCCTATTCAGGTAGGTTGCGCTACGCCTAGCGGCTTATTATCAGTGGAATGGCAATGTGCACCAAGAGGAGCAGCACTTGTCTGATGCAATTCGCAAGGCCATGACGGCGGCTATTCCTGTTGGTCGCGTTATAACGTTCTATCCTAACGTCACCACAGAAGTTCTCCAGAAAATAAGGACTAGAGATGCCAGGAGAGCAATACATCTATACCCTGTCGTTGCTCAACTAGATGACGAGATCAGAAAAGATCTGGACAGGCACAAGAAAGAAGAATGGGAAAAGTTCACAGTACAGTTGGATTTCAAGGCGGACAGTGCAGCTACTTGGAAGGTACCACGGAAACTATCTGGAAAGAGCTCACTGGCCACCCTCCCCACTATAGAGTTTGGTAATAGCGTTTACAAGTCTGGAAAAGAAGCCGCCTATTCTCTCGGGAAAAGTTTCTTCATCACGAGTACCAAGCGAGGTCAGCAGAACATGCATTATGCAGCGTAAATGAGCATAACAACAGAGTAACGTTTAGAGGTCTGTGCCGTCTTCCGCTGATGAGCACAGCAAATGCGTTCACTGTGGCGCAAGTAGAGAAGATAATAAAGGATATGCGGAACTCCAAAGCTGTCGGTCCGGACGGCATTTGTCCTGCTGTACTGAAGAAGCTTCCAACTGATATCCTTCCGCTCGTCGTTGATATGATCAATACTTCTTTCAGCTCCTGTACCATCCTGCAAAACTGGGAGACAGCCAATGTCGTCCCGTTGCCTAAGCCTGGCGAACCTCAATCGTCGGTGAAGGGATATCTTCCGATTAGTCTCATGTCAGCGATTGCAAAGGTAGCCGAAAAGCTTATTGTAGAGGATCTAGCAGAGCACAACGAGAAGCAATTGTTTCAACACAGGAGCAAGAGGCAACATTCCACAGCGACGGCTTTGCTAGTAATTACCAGCTATGCTATTGACGGGTTCAACGCTAAGAAGCCACTGAGAACTGTAGCTGTCGCATTGGATCTCACCAAGGCTTTTGACACGGTGAACCTTGGAGTCCTGTCAAGAAACTTATTGGATTGGAGTCATCAATACCACCGTGGTAGAAGCGATGGAGATCGGCCTTTATCAAAGGTCGGCGAGCAAGAGTCATGATCCATAAATATGTCTCCAACAGCATTCCTACACTGCGTATCATAAAGATAGGACACCCCCTGAATTTGCCGGTCTCGTGTTTGTTAAGCAGGATAGATTTTTTTTGTCAAAACTACTGTGATCAGAATGTAAAGAAACCCACGTATACCTCTTTTGGGTTAGATTGAATATTTGTGTACTTTTCTAGAATAAATTTGTTTTAAATCGCGTATCAAAAAGATAGGACACACATGGGTTAAATCGGATTTCTCGTCCGATAAAATTGTGAGATCCCAAATCTAATGGCCTACAGGACTTCTTGGCACCTGTACTGCAAGAAATACTCAATTTTGTATACTTTTGACCAAACTGATCAGCCTTCGGAAGTCGATCTTGCTCCATTTCTCAGTTATTTCCTGTTGGAGCGCAGAAATCGAGAGAAATCGACGGCCATTTGCTCAGACCCGACAAACTCAAACATCCCAGAGATTCTTCATTTTGTTGAGATCAGAAAGGTAGATTAGCCACTCTGGACAAGATAGTTATTGCTGAGCAAAGAAGCCGACCTCAGACCTGCTCAAGTGAGCTTTCTGGTTGCCCGGCTAGAAACTGCAACTTTCTCGCCCGAAAACGTGGGGAAATCAAAGACGGTATTACTCTGACATTTTCTGGTACTCACTGGAGATCATCCGACTGCTGGCGAATGCAAGCTGCAGACGTCCCTGACGGGCATATCCTCTGACAGATCATGGGAGATCTGCGACCGCAGTTCCGATGGCTAAGGTGGACAGCTACTTCGACTATTTGTGTATAGCCGATTGTTTCTAAAGGAAAGGAGTCTTTTCCCAATAGGTCTGATGGTTGGAAGTGCTACTAAAGCAATTCGAGGGTAGGTGCTGTCTAATTTAGCCATCGGAACTGCGGTCAAAGATCTCCCATAATCTGTCAGAGGATTTGCCCGTCAAGGACGTCTGCAGCTTGCGTTTGCCAGCAGTCGGATGATCTCCAGTGAGTACCAGAGGATATCAGAGTAACACCTACTTTCATTTCCCCCACGTTTTCGGGCGAGAAAGTTGTACTTTCTTGCCCGATAATCAGAAAGCTCACGCGAGCAGGTCTGAGGTCGGCTTCTTTGCTTGCCAATAACTATCTTGTCCACAGTGAATAGTCTACCTTTCCGATCTCAACAAAAAAGAAGAATCTCTGGGATATTTAAGTTTGTCAGGTCTGAGCGATTTCTCTCGATTTCTGCGCTCCGACAGGAAATAACTGAGAAATGGAGCAAGATCGACTTCCGAAGGCAGATCAGTTTGGTCAAAAGTATGCAAAATCGAGAATTCGTTGCAGTAAAGGTGCGAAGAAGTCCTATGGGGCATTAGGTTGGGTATCGCACAATTTATCGAACGAGAAATCCGATTTAACCCAAGGGTGTCCTATCTTTTTGATACGCGATTTAAAACATAAATTTATTCTATTAATAGAAAAGTGCACAGACATTCAGTCTAACCCAAAAAAACGTATACGGGGTCATTTTACATTCTGATCGCAGTATTTTTGACGAAAAGATCTATCTTGCTCAACAGACACGAGACCGACAATTTCAGTGGGTGTCCTATCTTTATGATACGCAGTGTATAGCAGCTGGAGTCCCCTCACGGCGGTCGTATGCCGATGACATTACAATTATGTGTCGTGATCGGGACATACAGGTCGCCGCCACCAAGATCAATGAGTACCTGAAGACGCTGAAGGGGTTTTTCGACGAGAAGATGCTAAAGATCTCCGCATTCAAGTCATCAGTATACGTCCTCACTACGAACCCATCCGAGCACAGCGCTCATCCGGATGTAGAGTGGGATAGAGACCGTCTGCCTGTAGCTCGCTTTCCAAAACTGCTCGGTCTTGTGCTCGATCCGTCGCTCAAGTTTCATAAGAATACCGAGCAGAAGCAGGCAATCGTTAGGAGCCAAGCTCAACGTTCTCAGGGCGCTGGGCGGCACTTCATGGGGTAGCAGCAAAGAAACAATTCTCACAACGTATAAGGCGATTTTTCAACCCACCTTGGAATATGCCGCACCGGTTTGGCAGCATCTACTTTCAAAATCCTCTTGGACCAAGATGCAGCGCGTGCAGAATGCCGCTCTTCGCATCGCCACCAGATGTGCGAGGAGTACCCCAGTCGAGCACCTGCATGCCGAGGCCCGTTTATTACCAGTTAAGGAGCCCTGTCAGCTCCAGGCCCAGCAATTTCACATCAATACTATAAAACAATCAAACCACTCGTCTTGGAGAGTGCTTAACCCTATCAGAGAAAGAGCCGAAAGAAAGCCATTTGCCGATGCTCCAAACAAAGTCGACTTGCAAAGGTGGCACGACTCACAGCAAGAACGACTCCGTTTTCTGCGCGAGGAGCACACCAAGTTCGTACGGTGTCATATTGAGAAGGCGGCGGTGAATCCTATACTAAGAGAAGTACCGCCCCCAGTCTGCACGTCCGAGTCTCAACTCGGAAGGAGGGCTAGATGCACTCTCGCATCGCTTCGCTGTGGTCATTCTACAATGCTCATGTCTTACGTCAGCAAGATTGACAGCAGCAAATCTGGGCCAGTAGCAATCCCCCAATGTGGTGACTTTAAAGAGGCAGCCAATCTGAGGTCGATGACTCCTAGTTGCCTCCTTTGGTTGCCACCTTAGCACGAGAATTATTCTCGAAGAGTAGCGTTGAATGCAAAACTCTCACTAGTCGACGTATTTGAACCAGCGTGGCACCAACAGAGGCGACGGATGCCCACCACAGCGCCTTAGACCACTAGGCCACATGTTCATGTGTTGCGAGCTTTTTCTGTTTTCCTACATACACTCCCTCCAAAGTTCTTCGTATTCATTATAACTTTGATCGACATAGCAATAGTAAATATGGGTTTCGGGAGCGTGCAAATGTGTCTATCTCTCTGGTTGAATAAGTTTTCAACCTTGGATGATGGGATTTCGGAAATTTCCGCGAAAATCATCAAAGCGAGAGAATGTAAGATTTAAAAAACGATTTTGAAAATGTCTTGTTGGATGACCACTTACAACTGAACCACGATACACAATACTTTGTAGTATGATTGTCGAGGAGCCAAGCTCGTGTTTTTTTCACAAGGCGAACCAAAAAGTTCGGAGGATTTTTTAAATTATGGACTATTTTTATCCTTAGTCTGCTTCACTCTTCCCAGTCAGCATAGAAAGAAGTGAACATGAAGTGAAAGAGGAAAACGAAGTTTAGATAAAAGCCGCACTTAGATGAACTATTATAGGGCATTTAGTAACTAGTACACGCGGATCGTGTAAGTTTCATGCATTTTCTGAAAAACACAACCGTTTTTTCGGCCATCTTTCTTAGATGGCTTTCTAAGCAAATCTTATTTCAATTGTGGTGAGTGATTACTGGAAAAAAATCTGAAAATCGTTGAATATGGCCACAGCAACTTCTAGGAATTGGAAGTTGGGCTTAGCATAGAATTAAAGCACGTGAAATCTATAAACGAGACGTATTCATGACAGCTAAGTAGAATTTGACATTAATCTCCCACTAATCCTCGCCAGGAATAATTGGAACATTAATAAAACCTTTGAACGTTTCGCCTGTCATTCCAATCAGCTGGCAGCGGAGCTGGATGACCGGCAGTCGGCGGGTGCAATTTTTCCTTGCCCACTTAGACAACGAGATAGGCCGCCGTGCTGTGCTGGGTGATAAGTGGACAGCGGACTGGTCGGATCGCAAGCGCTCCACTGCCCTTTCTTGGAGCGCACTTGCTTCAAAAAGTCAGCACCGTTAGACGTGCTCGACCCCATGACCTCGGTATCGACCAAGCTCCTCTTCTCTCCGCGCGCTATTTCTCTTTCCTCTGCGGCGGTCAGCGAAGTCACCACCCGTTTCTTGCAGTCAGCCACATCACAAAGGAACGCTCACTGCTCCCAGGTGGCTGACTGCAATGGTCATTAACTTGAGCGCCGCCTGTGCATTTCTGTGCCTTCCCGTTCATATTGATAGCCTATCAGTGATTGACACAGTCACCACGCAGTGACAACCGGTAGCTGCCACGTTCCGGGGGGATTGCTGCTGGCGCTGATGTTTGTCCGGACTGTGGTTCCATCGGCCATAATAACACTGCACATTTATTTAACTGTCCGGAGAGACCAACCACGTTGACCACAATGGACCTAAGGACGAATCCAGTCTGGTCGCCCAGTTCCTTCGCGTATGATAAAACGCTATACGTGGCTGCAAAAAAAAAAGAAGTTTTTAAAAGCTGGAATTTTTCCGGGTCCCTAATCTAGAACTTAAGTTACTGCAGTTTTGAAACCCTAGTTTAGGTTCGTGGACTTGGAACGTTTTTTGGACTTGAGCGGAAGAGGATGTTTCATGTTTTGTTTCATGAAACATCCTCTTCCGCTATCTATGTATGTATCTTCGGCGTTGCTCTGAGACGGTGAAAGTTTGCATACCTAGTAAATTGACTACGCTGGACTCGAATATCCTACCCTCGTGACTCCTAGTTTTCGAATTTTTGGCTTCCGACGAGACCACCCCTGAGAAAGGTGTGATCCCTTATACTGCAGCGGTGTTCAGCCTCTAAATTAGACGGTGAAAGTGAATAAACAGGGTAAATCGGCCTTGCTGCACTCAATTATCCTACTCTCGTGACCCGTACTTTGAAAAAACAATTAGCATTCAGTAGGCAAACTGATTTTGACACTTTGAGGATCCATATGTCTTGATAATCATTTTGGAAGCACTTTTACTATGACTTCACCCTAAACTTCTTACTCGTATTTCAGTTCAAACAGCATTTCAGTCGAATCGTAATGAATATTTGAATTCCATGTGAAGAAAACGGCTCCTCACGGTTTTTACTCACACTTACCAGATATATGGGAGTCTGGCATTCATTACCTGAGGTTGGAGTGTACCTTTGAAGGCAGCATGCACGCTCACAATCATGGTTGAGATTACAGCATGAATAGGCCCGCGCGGCCCCTACCATGTTGTCCACGATGTGCTAAGCACCGAAAACCATCTAGGATCACGTATCCAAGCATTCCTGCCTCACAAGCCTATATTTGCCCCCCTATTCGAGTAACATAACTAAATGTGAAACTTGAGAAAACATTCACTAATTTAAAGTGATAACAAGGTCAAATCGAAGTCTAAAAGAGAAGCAGCTTGATTTACCTGAGTATGTCTACATACCGAATAATTATTATCCACTTTCAAGAATGCCGCTCTACTTCGACTGGCTTTTGAGGTAGAGAATTTCTCCGATAGGCAGACGACATGCTGTGCCCCGGTTTCACAAGCTGTTTCTCTCGTATAGTCCCATTTTACGGTGCTATCCCTCTGAATTATAACATGATTTCTCAAACTTCACTTCTCATTCTGTCTTCTTAGGGGTGCGAAAATACAGGCTCGCGAGATGGAAATGCTCAAATATTGTCATCCTAAATAGTGCCTGGTGCTTCAAGCTCTGTTGACTCCCTGGAAGGGGGTGTGCGCACATATTCATGTTGTTAATTCGACCGTGTTTGTTAGCGTGTATGCTGCCTCTGAAGTACTGCTCAATTTGGATGAGCGAAGCCTTAGAGTAGAGTCAATGCAGCTTTAAAGTAAGCTCAGTGCGGCTTTAATGCATCCTTTGCCCAGCATTGAAGTAGGATGAATGCAGCCTTGAGGTAAGGTTAATGCAGATTTCAAGTAAGCTCAGTGCTGCTTTGCAGTAGCCTCTGCGAAGCCTTGACGTAGGATGAGTGCAGCACTGAAGTAAGTTTATTGTACGTTCGAGGAAAGGATGCTGCGCCTTTAATGAAACTAGGTTGAAGCAATCAACCTAGATACTCTAAAGCCGTAGAAAGCTTTCCCAGAGAGTTCTGAGTAGGGCACATCGAGAAAGACTACTGGGGCACGACATCCGTGTCTTGACTTGTAGCCAACTACGATAGACGTGTCCTGTCTTGTAAGAATCAGCGACTGCACTTCCCCTGCCGCACCCGTCGAGTTCTCGCACACGGCCCCAGGATTCAGTTAGAGAATGAATGATGCCGCTTTCAGAAGTCCATGGAGTCTCCACGAAAACAATGACTCATAACGCTATCAGGCATATGATATCAGCCCAAATTTTCATTTTCATGGATGAATCATTTAATTTTCTCGAGTGCCCCCCCCCGAAATAGTTTCAAGCTCCATGATGTCCTGCACACCCCTACTGGGGTCCTGCACGCATTCTACGACATCCAACACACCTCTATTGCTGTCCTGCGCACATTCCATGATGTCCTGCACACCCCTACTGAGGTCCTGCACACATTCTACGACGTCCTGCACACCTCTATTGGGGTCCCGCACACATTCCATGATTTCCTGCACACCCCTACTGGGGTCCTGCACACGTTCCATAATGTCCTGCACACATTCTACGACGTCCTGCACCCCCTTACGGGGATCCTAAACAAATTTCATGATGTCCTGCACACTCTTACGGTTCTCCTGCTTACATTCCATGACGTACTGCATACTCTTATTGCGATCTCGCAGAGGTAACCAACACTTCAGCACAACCTGCAACACCTTCTTATCGATGGTGGGCATAGTACGAACACGCGCCGTGCTTAAAATCATCCCTTCCGCACAGTGTCCTCTTCTGATCCAGACGTTCAGAGTACACCACCCTAGAGAGGAAGTTATTAATATGGAGTCACTGAAAAAAAAACAATGACTGATAACGAAAAAACCCGTCATTTTTATGAACTAATCTCGAGAGGCCGGTTTCCGAGTTTGGACCGCCCGTTAGGGGCCCAGAAGTCATTATGGTGAGTTCTGTCATATACTTTCGGCATTCTTTTGGCCGATTACCTCTATTCACAAATTTCCAAGCGATTTGGTCCACGCCTTCCAACGAAATTTAATTCGACTGACGGAGGGTGAGGCGAAGGCGGAGGCGGTGGTGGAGAACGTTTTTGCATCCTTTGAGTGGTCATAACTTTAGAAAGCGGGGACAGGTTAGATTGAAAATTTGCACACTCATGTAAATTCTTACAGCGCATCGAACGGTGTACATACTCATACCTCTGGTGACGGTATGAATAGGTGATCTCACCGTAGGGCATCTGCGCGGGAAGTGATCAAAGCCAAATCCTGGTGCGCGCTTTGCGCGCACCACAATTACTCTTCTCGTATTCAAACTGTTACAATAAAACTGTCAGATTGTTAGAAAAAACACAAAAAAACTAAAGTTTGAAGACAGTGCTATGCGGGAAAAATGCGGATGTTTGAGTGAGGGTTTGATTTCGCCGGATCCATATTTTTGCGAAATACGAGTTACGAGAGTAGCACATTTGGGTCGAGTGGGGTCGACTTACTCCATGTATTCGCTTTCACCGTCTAACAGAAGGTGGAGGCTGAACACCATTACAGTATGCGAGCTCACATTTTCTCATGCGTGGTCCCGCCTGAAGTCGACAAATCGAAAACTAGGAGTCTTGGGAGTATGATATTGCAATCCAACGTGACCGATTTACCTGTATACAAACTTTCACCGCCTCATAGTAGCGCCAAAGACCGCTACACTGTCAGCGTAAACGTCGAAAAAACTTCGTTCTTGAAGAAGTAGGTTTTTAAAAGATTATAAGTTCAATAGAAAATGAGATGACTAGAAAAATCCTGGCTGTAGGAAACTAGACTTTCTTGTCTACTGTATGAAGCCTTCCGCACCTCAGGAGAGTGCTTTTTACGCACATTTAACACTTGTGGGTTCTTCTCAAAAATGCACTGTGGGCCCACAGCTGGGCTCCTGGTTTTCCTGGAGCAAAATATGACAGAACTCACCATAATGACTTCTGGGCCCCTAACGGGCGGTCCAAACTCGGAAACCGGCCTCTCGAGATTAGTTCATAAAAATGACGGGTTTTTTTCGTTATCAGTCATTGTTTTTTTAGTGACTCCATATAAAAAAACTTCCTCTCTAGGGTGGTGTACTCTGAACGTCTGGATCGGAAGAGGACGCTGTGCGGAATCGATGATTTTGAGCACGGCCCGTGTTCGTACCATGCCCACCGTCCATAAGAAGGCGTCAGAGGGTGTGCTGAAGTGTCGGTTAACTCTGCGAGACCGCAATAAGAGTATGCAGTACGTCATGGAATGTATGCAGGAGAACCTTAAGAGCGTGCAGGACATCATAGAACTTGTTTAGGACCCCCGTAGGGGTGCGCAGGACGTCGTAGAATGTGTGCAGGACATTATGGAACGTGTGCAGGACCCCAGTAGGGGTGTGCAGGAAATCATGGAATGTGTGCGGGACCCCAATAGAGGTGTGCAGGACGTCGTAGAATGTGTGCAGGACCTCAGTAGGGGTGTGCAGGACATCATGGAATGTGCGCAGGACAGCAATAGAGGTGTGTTGGATGTCGTAGAATGCGTGCAGGACCCCAGTAGGGGTGTGCAGGACATCATGGAGCTTGAAACTATTTCGGGGGGGGCACTCGAGAAAATTAAATGATTCATCCATGAAAATGAAAATTTGGGCTGATATCATATGCCAGATAGCGTTATGAGTCATTGTTTTCGTGGAGACTCCATGGACTTCTGAAAGCGGTATCATTCATTCTCTAACTGAATCCTGGGGCCGTGTGCGAGAACTCGACGGGTGCGGCAGGGGAAGTGCAGTCGCTGATTCTTACAAGACAGGACACGTCTATCGTAGTTGGCTACAAGTCAAGACACGGATGTCGTGCCCCAGTAGTCTTTCTCGATGTGCCCTACTCAGAACTCTCTGGGAAAGCTTTCTACGGCTTTAGAGTATCTAGGTTGATTGCTTCAACCTAGTTTCATTAAAGGCGCAGCATCCTTTCCTCGAACGTACAATAAACTTACTTCAGTGCTGCACTCATCCTACGTCAAGGCTTCGCAGAGGCTACTGCAAAGCAGCACTGAGCTTACTTGAAATCTGCATTAACCTTACCTCAAGGCTGCATTCATCCTACTTCAATGCTGGGCAAAGGATGCATTGAAGCCGCACTGAGCTTACTTTAAAGCTGCATTGACTCTACTCTAAGGCTTCGCTCACCCAAATTGAGCAGTACTTCAGAGGCAGCATACACGCTAACAAACACGGTCGAATTAACAACATGAATATATGCGCACACCCCTTCCAGGGAGTCAACAGAGCTTGAAGCACCAGGCACTATTTAGGATGACAATATTTGAGCATTTCCATCTCGCGAGCCTGTATTTTCGCACCCCTAAGAAGACAGAATGAGAAGTGAAGTTTGAGAAATCATGTTATAATTCAGAGGGATAGCACCGTAAAATGGGACTATACGAGAGAAACAGCTTGTGAAACCGGGGCACAGCATGTCGTCTGCCTATCGGAGAAATTCTCTACCTCAAAAGCCAGTCGAAGTAGAGCGGCATTCTTGAAAGTGGATAATAATTATTCGGTATGTAGACATACTCAGGTAAATCAAGCTGCTTCTCTTTTAGACTTCGATTTGACCTTGTTATCACTTTAAATTAGTGAATGTTTTCTCAAGTTTCACATTTAGTTATGTTACTCGAATAGGGGGGCAAATATAGGCTTGTGAGGCAGGAATGCTTGGATACGTGATCCTAGATGGTTTTCGGTGCTTAGCACATCGTGGACAACATGGTAGGGGCCGCGCGGGCCTATTCATGCTGTAATCTCAACCATGATTGTGAGCGTGCATGCTGCCTTCAAAGGTACACTCCAACCTCAGGTAATGAATGCCAGACTCCCATATATCTGGTAAGTATACCCACCCTGTATAACACCTGCCAAGTGCGAGCTCTCAATTCTTCCGAATAAGCGGGTTATAGGAAGAAGCCATTCTAGCGCTCCCACAGCAAGAAGCCACTTTGGTATGCCCCCTTCGACGACTTTTCGAGCTCAACAGTGGCGAGATGAGCGATGGTTTTCGATCAGATGTCCCGCTCTTCCTTTTATTTTCAGCCTTCTTATTTATTTAAGCAGAAATTGGTTGCAAATGACGGAAATTGCAAGCCGCGGACAACTCGTACGTATGCTTTCGCCGCTCAAGTTTGGAAAACTTTCAAGGACCAAAGCTCCGTCTCTAGGGGATCTTATACGATTTCAGAGACTTCATTGGGTTCAACGTGATACTGCCTTCGAGATAAGCAGAAAAAACAGAAAAACGTTCCTAGGGTTGAGCTGTGCCCCTAAAGGCAGTGTTCACGAAGGAGAAGTTGCACGTTTTTTTTGGCTAAAACGTAAGCTTTGGGTCTCTCTGAGAAGATTAAGAACGGAAGTGCGACAAAAAAAACCACCGGTAAGAGGGTGAAAATCACGTGGGCCAGCCAACCCATTGGGCCACTCCGCCCACGTCCTATAACAGTTTCCCTGAATTTGTGGTTAGATGAGCGATGGTTTCCGATCAAAAGCCCCGTCCTTCCCTTCATTCTCAACGTCTCTCTTTACTCAGATCAGCTCGCACACATCGGCTGCAAAACACGGGAGCTACAAGCATCGGACAACTCGTCCACAATGCTTACCTAGCTGAATTTTGAGGGGCCATAACTCAGTTTCCAGGGCGTTCTGTACGATTCCAGGGACATCATTGAAATTAGCATGGGACCTTTTTCAAGATAGGCGAAAAAACAGAAAAACGACTTTTATCGTGAACAATGCCTTTAAGGTTACTTCGAAACTTCCTTGCAGAACACATTTGTTTGCGCTGTCTGGAAATGCTAATATGCGATATCGCTTTCAGAAAATATTGTCCGTTTTTTGTAGTCTCTCTCAACTCACTTTCCCATTTTTCTCCTTTAGTTGGGACGTTTCTGCCTGCATCAAACCACTTTTACTTAGAGGAGCCCTTTTATGACAGAATCGTTGTTCTGCCAATGTGATCTCTTTTTAGGGCTTACCTTACATTTCCGGTGGGCTTTCATAGAACCATGTCTTGATAGTTGTAGGTAAGGGGCTCAGCATTGATAATCCGTTTTCCAAATCCCCAAAGTGCCTCAGAGATTTACAGGAGATTTCCAAAAGTGGGCATTTTTATGGCTTCGCGTAGTTAAAATGGGTACCCGAATGGAAATTCTCAGGATGTTAAAAAAATTTTTCTCGGATTGGGCTGAAAACTTGTTTCAAGGGGTTGTTTTGGGTGCTGTATGAATCTAGGACCCATTTGTCAATATTCCGAAAATTCCATTTGATTTGGTCCGAATCTTCAAAATGGGACAATTTTTGCTCGAAAAACGCCACTTTTGATGATTTCGAGAATACTACGATCAAACCGCCTCAAAACTTGTACATAAGGGCTATTCTTGCCTGCATAACACGAATCTGCAACCCGTTTAGTAGAACACAGTACAGACATTAGGGTGCAGAGAAAAGAAAGGAACAAAAGAAAATCTGGAATTTACTGCGGCCGGTGGCTGAAAGTTTTTATTGTCCCCACGAAGAGTTCCTCTAAAAGTAATGGGGCTGGGTGAGAAAACCGTAATTCAAATTTTGCGGCATTTCAAATCTACCTTAGGACCAAGTTGTAATCTTAAAGTCGAAAACTATCGTGAACACAACCTTTGAATCGAAGATTTAAAGGCAACGAAGGCGGAGAAAAAAGAGAAAATGAAGGAGAATGATGAACAGCTTCATGGCCGGACGCTTGCGCTCTTTCCTGTGAGTGGTAGCAGAGACACGTTAGACCCGTCGAAAGTCGATACGTAGGATTCTTGTTCACGCCGTCATCGCAAGCTTACCGCGTCTATAGTCCCCGTTGTTTGCTTTATGCGACTATTCGGTATTCCGTTAGGCTTCCGACACCTAACCAACTCCAAGGAAAGCTTAGTGCGAGCTTAGAAAACGACGCGTTAACCATGCATGGGCGATGTATGCTTACGACGGGTTTCAAACTCGCGGAAAGCTTAAAATCGTCAAATTCCGGTGAATTGGATGAGCGAAGCTTACTTTCGGCCCAGTTAGACGCAGTAAGCTTTCCCAGAAAGTTACTGCGTTTCCCAGAAAGCTAGCTATAGCCGCCCCAGCTAGGAACATGGGGCACAGTGGGAAGACAACTGGTACACGAACTCCGTGTCCCGACTTGTAACCAACTACGATAGACGTATCCTGTCTTGTAAGCAGGGCTGTGCGGAAATCATTTTCAAGATTTTCGGAAACGGAAACGGAAGAAAAATGGCTGAAAATCGCCGGAAACCGAAATCTGGAAACGGAAACGGAAGTGAACTAAAAATTGTAGTATAATTAAATGGTAGGTTTCGTCGCTGCTCATGGGATGCAGATGTACTTCTGTAGCTTGTGATCTCAATCTATTCCCTCAAGCACCAGTGGGGCGACGGTCTAAAACTGCAAGCAAGCCGAGTACAAATAGATTTGAAGCATGAAAGGAAGACGTGCTGCTGCTGCAGGCTCTCCTAGTGAGCCGAAAATATGTCTGCTCGAGCGACTCCTCTTCTAGAGTGCTGCTGATCTCTCTGATGTCGAGTTTCTACCTTCGACTGATTTTTCCAGTGCGATCGGTGTTCTACGACGGCTGCGGGTACATACATATGGCACCCACCATTGTTGAGAGAGCAGTTGTCCGTTTGAGGCCGGACCCCGAAGATGATCTCAAGTACTCAATTTTCCGGATATCGATTAAGGACGCTTGAAGGGTTGTCCTTACTGCGCATTACGAGAAAAGATTTCTTATAGTAGACCGGGGCTAGGATGGTGCCTTTGTTGCGTACCTTGGCGAGGTTGGCGTCCTTGCTGCGAGCTATTACAAGGATCGCAACTCTAGCTCCGGTAGGAAGAGGTGGTGGCTCAAAGACACTCGTCACTTGAATAACGTGCTGCTGCTAGCAACACATGTAATGAGGGGTCGCACTACGGGCCGACATCGAGTTGAACCCCTCGTTGGCAGCCACAGGTGCTGCTAGCTGCAGCACAAGCTGCCGTTGAGAAGTGGTCGAAACCCAGCAAGCGTTGGTAGCACGTGCTGCTGAAAACGAGGAGTTGGGAGCTATGGCGTGTAAATCGTATGGCGCTGAAGTTACCCCGCAAATGCGTGAGTAGTCAGAGAGACGAAGAGGAAAATTTCTATCTCTCTGGTCCCTCAATCGGAGGACTCTATTGTATAGTGGATCCATCTACGGCACGGACCGATGCACAACCCCTGCCGCCGGTGGTGGCGGGCGCCCGGCGGAAGGGCATCGATCGATTGCTGGCCGCACAGCTGACCAGCACCATTGCATTTTCCTCTTTTCATCCCTTTTCTGCTTTCTCCTTCCGTATTTGTATCTATCTCCTACTTTTTATCTTCCTCTATTATTAACTTGGTGTTTCTAACTGCGTGTGCGTTTGATTCACGTATCTTCGTCAACAAACTACGTGATGTTATTATTTTTTTTAATGCAAATTCTTTTTTTAGATTAATATTCCATCGCACACGCAGTTAGAACATCAAGTTAATAATGGAGGAAGAGAAAAAATAGGAGATAGATACAAATATGGAAGGAGAAAGCAGAAGAGGGATTAAAAGAGGAAAATGCGTTGGTGCTGGTCAGCTGTGCGGCCGGCAATCGATCGATGCCCTTCCGCCGGGCGCCCACCACCACCGTCGGCAGGGGTTGTGCATCGGTCCCTGCCGTGGATGGATCCACTATAACAAAGTATGATACTGATGCATGCAAGGGTAATGGCTAGCCAATAGTCCAGCGCTTCGAAAAAATTGTGACAAAGAGTTGTAAAGGCAAACTGTGATGGTTTCCAACTGAGATGAGACTGATAACCACGGTTCAACTGCAAGATAACATAACTAACTCACCCGCGCAACAGTACCTAAAGTATGCCTTCTGTAGCCGCTAAGGTCAAGCCCACGTTGGGATCGTTCTGCGCGTTGATGGAGGGGGAGGGCGTATACGGTTGAAAGGAGCGGGACACCGATCCAAGCGATCAGGATTAGACTCACGCTGTGATCATCGCAGATATCCCACTGATTTGTGCTCTGGGGAGGCGTGACCTTTCCCCTTGTAGTACTATTTTCTTCCGTTTCCGGGCCCAAAAACCCGGAAACGGAAACGGAACGGAACAGCTCAAAAAGTACCGGAAATACGAAAACGGAATCGGAAACGTAACAGTTCCGCACAGCCCTGCTTGTAAACATCAGCGATCTCCAAAGGCGCCGACTGAACTGCCCCTACCCCATCCGTCGCGTTTCCCCTAAGTGCCCCCCCCCCAACCAGTTCCATACCCATCATGGAACGTGCACAGAACCTAAAAGAGGTGTGCAGGACGTCCTAAAACGTGTGCAGGACCCTAATAGAGGTGTGCAGGACGTCATAGAACGTGTGCAGGATCCCAGTAGGGGTGTGCAGGACGTCATGAAACGTGTGCAGGATCCCATTAGGGGTGTGCAGGACATCACGGAACGTGTTCAGGACCCCAATAAGGGTGTGCTGTACCTCAGTAGAAGTTCGCTGAACATTAAGGGACGTGCCAAGACCTCAGTTTAATGTTCAGGATACCGTATGCAAGTCACGCCTCCGGATCAGACATGTGGGCCGGTAAAGACGAGCCACATCAGCAAGAACCGGTGAAGTTTGGCTAGAGCGACTGACCCTGAGCCTATCCTAGACGGGGTGGGGCCACCAAAGGTTTACTCATTGAAATGATAAAAAACTCTGATAAAAGATGCCTGATACTGCTATCGATCATTGTTTTTATAAGAGCTCTATGAAAGTATTCCGACTGGTAGCCTTGCCTATCGATGGTTCATTTCATGTCTGTCTTGAATCGTGGGCGCCCCCTCCCGTATAGGAGTGCCCTGACCCTGTGCAATTGGGTCATTCTGAAACTCAGTTCTTCATTTTTTCGACTTTAAAATTCAAAAAGTATGCGCCTTGTATCTTATCTGTAGGAAGCCGCGTTGCAACTATTATCTTGTAATCTTGGCAGCGTAGCGGTTGTTTCTTCATTTCTACCACTACGTTTTCTGAAAAAAACACAACTTGACTTTTAGAGATTGACGATATTCTAGAAGGGAAACCCTTGGAAAAAGTTGTGAAATTTTTGAAAGTTGGGCTCCGCAAAAAAGGTCAAGGATTTGGCATTTCTCTAAAATGTCGTGAAATTGTTTAATTAGATTTGGCTATCAAACAGATTTTCTAAATGTAGTGAAATTGTTGAATTGCTTTGGCTGTTGTTGGTATATGCAGACAACAAAATCATTAAATGTAGTGAAATTGTGGCAAATGGTTTTGGCAGGCGCTCTATGAATTATCGGAGTCAAATCACGCGTCAGAAGGGGTTTTGCTTGGAGCGTATATTGAATCAAATGAGAACAAGCATAAGTCTAGCAACAAAAACGTTTCCATACAGTGTGAACCGTGAAAGCGCTGAGGACACGAAGACATAACGTCAATAGCGAATGAATTGTGTTACATTTTGTTTTCATGATTTCCATCTAATCGGTGAGGGAAGGTCTAGTACCTTACTATTAGTGGGAGGTACACTGAGAAGACAGAATAACATTCGAAAACCTTATTTCTAGTCCATAAGGCCACATTTCGTTCAGCATTGTTAATTGATTAACAGCTTTTTCTTTTTGTCTTCATTCGCTCGCCAGAGGACCTTCTGACGAATGATTTGACTCTGATAATTCATAGAGCGCCTGCCAAATCCATTTGCCACAATTTCACTACATTTAATGATTATGTTGTCTGCATATACCAACAACAGCCAAATCAATTCAACAATTTCACTACATTTAGAAAATCTGCTTGATAGCCAAATTTAATGAAACAATTTCACGACATTTTAGAGCAATGCCAAATCCTTAAAGGCATCGTACGCGCTGAAAACCACTCACCGTTTTTTTGGTTCAAATGATTCTGTGGGCCTACATAAGAACGTAAGGAGAGTTTGTCCGGTTAAAAACGCCTTACTGTCAAGATGATTGAGGTTGAATGTCTCAAAATCCGTCAAAAGAGGCCGGCCCTCGGTCAGTCATCTGACATAATTTGCTGTAAGCCACCATATATGTAAATTTTCAACATGTGATACAGTGCAACTGAGGGGAAGTTGATGGAATATACCAAACGATTAGGTGAAGAATGACTTTTCTTCACACATCGATTAACCTTTCCTTCCCCACAAATCACCTGAAAGAGAAATGAACTTCATTTGATCGTGAGATCGTCGGTCAAAACAGCTGTCTCTAGCGATCGACTCTTCCTTTGTCAAAAGTCGATTGAGATATTTTGGGTCTAAAAAAGGGGTTTTCAGTGGATTTTTCGCGGTTTTTCCAACGTAGCTGTGATAAAGAGAACTATAGCTCTCATTATATATGGAAAACTCGAAAACGGAATCCATTGTGAACGATGCCTTTAACCTTTTTTTGCGGAGCCCAACTTTCAGAAATTTTACTGTTATGAAACATTAGAGGCGAGCTTGCTGGATAAACTGTTTGAACACATAAGTTCTAGGTGCGGGAGGGGGGAGGAGAACACGGTTAAAAATTGACCTACTCATGTTCCTGGGGGGGTCTGAGCGAAATTAGCATGGGAGAGGGGAGGGGAGTCTGAGCAAAACTGGCCGGCCCGCACCTCGTGCAGTACCTTTTGGGCAGGATATATTCACTTTTTTAAATCTCACTGGAAAGAAAAGTTTGTGGAAAAGTCGTACCATTGTATTGTGCCTGACTCATTATGGTCAAGCTGCGCTGACCAATACTGCCCAATGAAACTGAACTCCGAACGGCTTCCATAGTACCAGTGAAAAGAATATTAGTTGAATTGAAGTCAATGGAATATTTGCTGAGCAACGGCCGTAATACAGCACCAATTGATAAAGAGTGTCGGGCGCGAACAATCACGATCCTGATATAAGCCGAATTTTCTGAATGTTTGGTAATTGTGATAGAAATAAACCGACTTTATTGGAGTACTGCTAGGGCTCTTGAAAGAGTAGTTTGGAGGGAGGATTTCAACAGCAAATGTCACAACTGGAACGATCCTGACGGTGCGTGACTGCAAAGCATCAATAGCCTGTCGTGCAGGATCGATGGTGTTGCAAGTCTGTAAAACAAGTTAATCGAGTGGGACAGTCAGAATGGAAGAAAAAGAGATAGACTCCATGAATGAGCGAATTTTTAAGGGGGATCTAGCCCGACGTCAGAGAATGCCGCGCGGCAACAAGAAGAAGGAGCGGTTGCGCGAAGAGCCTCCGTGATGCAATATTGGTACGTTTGTCATGATTGCTGCGTTTCGATCCGGGTAAGCGGAAGTTTCGGTTTTCGACGATTTTGACTTCCCGATTTCCAAAGAAAACGCTCGAAAATGCTGAAATAAATAGGATATACCAAAACTTGTATAAAAGTGAACGCGATTCAATAGCGACTCATAAAGAGATTCAATAGATACCGCGGCTCAAGTGCACTCAAACATTTTGGGAATCACGGTGGGAATCACTTTCACTTTTTCTGTGTACAATCAGGCGATTATGATTTGCCATCGGCACAAAATTCTCACTCAGGAATTATACTCTTGAAGTTGCGCTTTGGCCTATTGAGGCAAGTTGAAACCTGTTTAACGTTTACCATGTTAAGACGCGTATGAATACAGACATGTTTAGACAAAGGTTTCAACAATGCTGCTGGTATAAAGGGCTCCTCATCTCACCGTGTGCCTCAGTCGACTCGTCGGAGCCAGATCTGCAAGGTGGCCTTAGTCACTTTTTAGAAGATCCACCGGATACCGGAGGATAATTTCTGTGGCCGAAAGCACCTCCCCACGGCACGGGGGGGGGGAGGTTGTACCCAAATGTGGGTCCATCTCCCCACGGTTCGCAGTGGGGTGCACCCCAAAATGTGTGGGGGGGCAGGTACCAAAACCCATTACTTTGCGAAAATGGGCGGGGCCTCATGTTCATCGCGTAAAACGTGACGGAAAAAAGACGACTTTGGGCGTATCTAGATGTGGCATCCACGGAATGGTTGCTTATTGCGTCCTATAAACTTCCATTGTCACGGATCATTGTGATAAGAACGTAAAGGCCAACCGAACATTGCTCAAAACGACGCGGTAGCGTCACGGCTGCATAATTTTCTAACTTTTTACTCTGATTTTGTTATATCGGCACTATCCTAGACTGGGGGGGGCCACTCAGGACTCAACTCAGAAACGAAGTGATGCACCAATCGGTAACGCTACCAATCCAAGTATTTCTATAGAATTTTAATAGCAACAATGCTTGACAGCAATACCAAGCATTTTTTTATCAGGTTTTTTGTTCGTTTCTATGAGTAAATCTTAGGTGCCCCCCCCGTCTAGGATAGAGCCGTTATATCTTCACCACCGGTGGTGCTGCTTTCCTACTTGCTAGTACAGGCAGATCCTCAACTGCTGACACCTGGAGAAGAACGGTATGTGAATGAAGACACACCGCTCTCCATATCTTTTATACCCTACCCTTTGTCAATTGCTTATCATCAATTTGGCTTACGAGAGCCGTGATGCGACCGCGTCGTGTCGAGCAATGTTTGGTTGACCTTTACGTTCTTATATCATTGTGGAACCTACGTAGAATGCTACGGTAAATGGTTATTGGAATGAGGTCGGCAAAGCCAACCTATCGTTTAGTTAAAGGCAGTGTTCACGATAATCTTCGATTTTGAGATTAATTGCTAAATCGATTGCTTGGCTCCCAAGTAGAACCGAAATGACGAAGAAACTGAGAAAAACGCAACAGAAGTACACGAAATCCTTATCTCTCACCCCGCTTCTTTACCCTCAATGTAACTGTTTGTTGTGACCATGGAATCTTTTGTGGACCCGTCTTTTACAATTCTCTATTTCGTGTTGCTCCGTTCTTTCCTTCGGCTCCTAACTAATACTGCTTTGCCCAAAATATTGTTCCATTTTCGATTAGTCCCATTTTTTACCGGTGACAACCACCGTGAACATGTTCATCCAACCGGACAACTAGTCCAGGCCATAGAATAATTTCACTGAAATAAGACGTATTAGAGCGTTCCTGGCCGTTTCTTCGTAATTTTGGTAACACTTGGTAGCCAACGCATTGTTTTAAGTATAAAACTCGGGAACGAAAATCATCGTTAATACTGCCTTCAAGCTAAAAGAATGCTTCACATTGTTGATGGAGAGAGGCCGGCGCATTCTGTCTATCTTTTCGTGAAGCGAAAGAAGCGCTATACATAGCCAATAACAAAGGGCGCCATGAGCCGACCTCTCGTTATCCATTTGCTTTATTATTGTCCTTCTATACTTAGTCTCTCTAACTTGTCGCTTAGGTATTGCGTTTTGTTCTCTGTCTTTCACACGGTTCTACCGTGTAATAAATCAAATCAAGTCGTTCGGAGAAGCTTCAGTTTCATACGCATTTTACATGGTAAACGTAAAACAGGTTTCAACTTGTTTCAATAGGCCAAAGCGCAACTTTAACAGGATAATTCATGCGTGAGAAGTTTGTGCCGATGGCAAATTATCAACTTGTTGTATAATCAAACCAATTGGGCTTGCTGACATCACCCACGAAACTTGAAGGCAGTGTTCACGATGGACCTGAGATAACTGCAAAAATCTGTTTTTGTTTTTAAAAACAGCTGAAGAACTGCGAAGGTTCTGCGGCGGCAAACGCGCTAAGATTAGAGTTATTAAGGCACAAAGATGCCAATCCGTGCACAAAAGCACAGCTCCGCCCATAGATAATGAGTTTTTGCTGTGTCTGGTCAAAAATCTGCGACGTGCACAACAAATAATAAAGCAGTTTAACAGTAAACAGAAACATTTTTTTATACAAAAAAACAAACAAAAGTATTAGTGTCAATTAAATGTGAACAATGAAACTCGAGAAAGGCCAAGTCGACGACCAGAAATCAATTATTGCTCATCAGTTTCGAGCCAGCAGATGACATTTCACACTACAAAACTTCACTAAGGTCGTGCACGAACAAAAAATGGACCAGTTCTAGATTGCTATTTTACCTTCAAATCGGGCTTCTTTCGTTTTCTTTTCGTATAGATCGTACTCAGGGTTCGGCGCGGGGTGTGGATATCCACACCGGGGGGTCTGAGCTGCGTAATGGTGGAGGGAGGGGGGTTTGAGCTCCACCGGGAAACCACATGAACCATTCTGACCGTGGATAGTAGGTGCACTGTCTAGAAAAGTTTTTGCGAATGATTCGGTAATACCGTCCAATAAACATGAAACCTTGTAGTAATTAAATTAACGTAAATGTTGAAATTATAGTAAAGGTTCTCCTACGATTGAATATAGGGCACATAGGTTCTGAGCGTGTATCATGGATAGTTGTGTACTGAATTGCAAATAAGAACAGATTGGAAGCTACGGAATGGGGCGGAAGAAAAGAGAGGACGCGATGAATAAAGTTATTGGCAAAGGCGAAGACGACGAGTTGTACTTAAGAAATAAATATGTTTTCAAAGAAGAACAGGTCACTTTAAATGTAAGGAAAACACGCTTTAATAAGTGGTTGGATACGAAAATAGATGCGTCAACATTATCCAGACCAGACATGGCAAAAACACTCGCTAGTTGAAAAGAGCGTCATCTAATCTGGTGACGTTTCGAATTTCATTCTCCGAAACCCCTCATACACCAAACACACGACACGGGTTCGATCCCGCAAAGTGCTTAATTTTTGCAAGACGTTAGACCTCACATTTTTTGCAAAGTAAGGGCCACGAAAATAAGATATTCGAGTCGAGAGTTGTAGATTTACCCTATATGCAAATTTTCAGTCTCTAAGATGGACGCTGAAAGGCACTTCTATGTGTGGCCTCACACTCTTCTCAGGTGTGGTCCCGCTGAAAAGGGGCATTTTTGGAAGTTAGGTGTCATGAGAGTAAGATCTTTGAGTCCAGCGTGGTCGATTTACCCTTATGCTCACTTTCACCGTCCAACATAGATGCTGAACACCGCTACAGTATGAGGCCTCAAACTTTTCTCAGGTGTGGTCCCGCCGGAAGTCGTCAATTTCGAAATTTAGGAGTGACGAGAGTAGGATATTTGAGTTCAGCGTGGTCGATTTACCCTGAGTGCAATCTTTTATCGCCTCAGTGTAACGCCAAAGAGCCCTGCATAGGAAGCGGAACAAGGTAAAAAACGTAAAAAAACGTCAAAGTCCGCAAACCTTGAATGGGGTTTTAAAACACCTGTAACTTAACTTCCAAAAGAGTTACCCCGGGTTTGAGCAAGACTAAGAAAATAGGTTTGAAATCCTACCGAATGAAACTTTACTCGCTCCCAGAGGACGCCTTACAAAAAAGTTTACTAGGTGTGGACATTTGATGTTTTGAGCATAAATGTCCACACCTAAATGCACTGGCTAGGTGTGGACATTTATGCTGAAAACATCAAATGTCCACACTTAGTAAATTTTTTTGTAAAGCGTCCTCTGGGATCTGTTGAGGTTTCATTTGGTAGGGCTACAAGCCTAGTTTCTTGGCTTTGCTCAAACCCGAGATAGCTCATTTGCAACTTAAGTTACAGCTGTTTTAAAACCCTATTTTAGGTTTGTGGACTTTGACGTTTTTTTACGTTTTTTTACCTTCTCCTGCACTATATGCAGCGGTCTTCAGCGCTAAACTGAGACGGCAAAAGATTGTACATAGGGTCAATCGACTACGCTGGACTCAAATATCCTACTCTCGTCACACCTAAATTTCGAAATTGACGACTACCGGCGGGACCACACCTGAGAAAAGTGTGAGGCCTTATACTGTAGCGGTGTTCAGCATCTATGTTGGACGGTGAAAGTGAGTATACATGGTAAATCGACCACGCTGGACTCGATCATCGTATTCTACTGACTCATACCTTGCAAAAATGTAGACTTCCAGCGCAATCGCACCTGCGACAGGTGTGGGCCACATAGGAAAGTGCCTTTCAGCGTCCATCTTAGAGACTGAAAATTTGTATAAAGGGTAAATCCACCACTCTCGACTCGACTATCTTATTTTCGTGACCCTTACTTCTCGAAAAATGTGAGGTCTAACGTCTTGCAAAAATTAAGCACTTTGCGGGATCGAACCCGTGTCGTGTGTTTCGTGTATGAGTGGGTTTCGGAGAATAAAATTCGTAATGTAACCAGATCGGAAGACGTTCTTTTGAACCAGAAGTCCATACATCTGAAGTAACATGTTCTTCTCGGTCTTGCGAAATGAATTTACGAACTCATATTAATTTAAAAACACATTTATTTCTTCGAGACATCCCGTATTCTCGCACTTAGCCAATCCCTTCATCTTCTCCACGCTTCTTTTAAACCACTTATTTACCTTAGCTTCCTACCCGGAATCATTCACAATTTCTGGAAACACGTTCAAACCTATGTGTCTTACATTCAACATTAGGAGAGCTTTCACTATAATCAAAACCCTTACTTTAGCTAGGATTTTCAAAAACGCAGGCAACTTCATGTAATCCGTCAAGAAAAACCTCGTCCGTGATCTTTTTCAATGTCAATGTCTTGTTTTTTTTTTGAAATGGTTGTTCTTCTTCAAATTATACATCTTTTAGAATAAAATGCTCCTTTTGTTTTAATTTTACTACAAAAATAGACAATTAACACTCCTGGGAGGAGGTCCGAGAAAATCGCCAAAAATTTGACCTATTAACGCTTCTGGGAGGGGGTCTGAGAAAATCGCCAAAAGTTTGCTTTTAGAGGGGGGGTCTGAGAAAATTTAGACTTGTCCACACCTCGTGCCGAAGCCTGATCTTACTACAGCGAACCGAAGAGAGACTTAACTAAGAAAAACACGACAATCATATTTCATCGTGAACACTGCCTTAAAGGCATCGTTCGCGCTGAAAATCAATTTGCATTTTTCAGGCTCAATTTCATGATTGAGCCAGGTAGACCACACTGGTAAACTTTGGCGCGTTAAAAACGTTGGGCAATGAGGTTGGAAGGCGTCAAAGATGAAGATCCGCCACCAATTCTCACCAGTCATCTAGCACTTTTTCCAAGAATGTTGGTGCGACCGTAAGACAACATGAAAAATAGTTAGGGCACGAACTCCACATGCAGAAAAACTCCGAAAATGACAGCGACGAGGCCTCCAAAAGCAGAAAAACTTCAAAAAGGCTTTTGGCGCGAAATTCAAATTCGTATTTACAATGTGTTCCGATTGACTTTTCTTCACAAATAAAGGTTTTTCATGGGCCACTTCGATATTTTCGTTCACTAGAGAGGCCAAGCTACACAAAAACATGAAAAAATAATATACGGTTTTCTGCGCCTTTAAAGGCACAGTACACCCTCAGATATAAATTTTGGGATTTTCATGTAATTATGTAGAAGACCCCTCCTGTATAACACTTGCCAAATGCGAGATCTTAATTCCTCCAAATAAGCGAGATATAAGCGACCACCTTAGGCTCGACCCCCTTCGCTCACCACCACAGGCCCGGCCCCCTAACAGATTTTCGAACTCGATAGCGGCTCCATGGATGGATGAATTCCAACAAGTCGTCGTTCTTCAGTCCATTACCGGACTGTCTCCTTATTCTGGCTTTCTCTCACGCGACGATTGCGAGTGAAGAGAAATACAGGTCTGAGACAACTCGTCCACCTATTTTTCACCCTCAAAATCTAGGCATCTTCAAAGAGCCATAATTCTGTTCAAAGGGGGTTTTGAACGATTTCAGAGATACCACTGTGATCAGCGTGCGACTCTCTCCAAGACTAGCATTGAATCTGAAAATTAATTTTTTGGGTGTCCTGTGCCTTTAAGGCTCTGAAATGCGCACCTACAAAGTTACGGCCACCTGAAAACTGCTGTAGGGTGAATCATCTAGCACTTTTTCACTAAAGATTGATGCGACCGTCACTAAAAATGGAAAATAATTATGGTACAAACTCCACATGCAGAAAAACTTCAATAATGAATTTGGCGCGATTTTTAAATCCATTTTACGGTGTATTCAGAATAGTTTTTCTTAACAAATGGAAGTTTTCAGAGACTCTTTCGACTTTTTCGTTCATTAAATATGCCAAGCTATACAAAAACATTTAAAAAAATAATATATGGTTTTCGGCGCGTACGATATGAAGTGGAAGAAAGATGGCTATCGATCCAATGATTTTGCGCCTTATTGCTGAGCGCAGCTTCCCAATTGAGTGACGCGGACGAAAATTTTTATCGGATGCTTTGTTTTTCGTCGATTCTAAGCTGGGGGATCGGGTACGCAGGGTGGGTGAAATCTGAACGTGGATGAAATCTTAAGAAAGCTTTCATAACCTCAAAGGGGAAGGAAATTTGAATTCAGCTTGGATTCCGCAGTGGTGTCAAATGAGCATGTGAGCGAGTCGTCCGTCTCCATTTCATCTATATAAATGAAGCATAAGTAGGCCTCGAATCAAGATAACATCTTAATCTAAAGTAGGATCAGACTGGTACTTTTTGAGGTACCCTTATCCGCTGTGATGTATAAAGAAGCATTGTTCTCCCTAAAAATTTTCCCGATGGTTTTTGCCGACTGATTTTCGCTCTCCGAATTTCCAACTTCGTACTTCGTTTGAAAAATTCGCCCATCACTGGTTTTGATACAGAGCTGATTACGCGTTTCACCACCTGCGACGCTGTGGTCGCGATATCGTTGTAGGTTTCCTTTACCTGAGGGGGGGGGTTCCCTTACCTCGGCATCCACAGCCTCTATTGCCTTCTTGTCCATGCCTAGCATTTCTGCGACATTCTGCGTCCATTTCCTTACGGAGATTGTCTAAACAAGAACTCACTGTGGAGCTGAGAAAGCCAGCATCAAGTGTAAGACTTACTGGATCGTTTAACTCAACAAACTCGGTGTTGCACGACTCTCCCGTCATAAGTCGACAATGTTTGGGTTCAACTCGGGAAGGTGAGTGATGTCGACAAGGCAACGGTAAGGACGATATCTAGAAATAAGAATATTGTTTTTAAAAGCTTCTTTCGTATTGGAACCAACCAGGCGTTAGCAATTTCGAATTAGCAGAGTCGGAAATGCATTTTTGGATGGTTAACATACGTGACAATGGAGCTCACAAGACATGGTAAAGAAATCTACAGAAGCTTCCGAAAGATTCATTTAAAATTTTAGCAGAAACTTTAACGAGATGTTCGCTAAATTTTCCTCTTCTTAAAGGCAGCGTTTACAATTGAAACACTCTTTAAGTTTTCACAGAAAATCAAAAAGTCCGAGGCCTACTGCAACGACAATATTGAAAAACCGCTAACAGTTTGAGCAATAACTAGCCCTCTACGGCGCCGAAACTTGAATGTACTATGCCCGCCTCGTCCACTGCTTCGGAGGCTGTTGAGGGAGTGGGCGAGACGGGTATATCACTTCCAAGTTTTCGAACCGTTTGAGGACACTTATTGCTCTTTTTCAGCGATTTTTCGACATTTCTGTTGTAGTGGTACTCGAACCTTTTGATTTTCGTTGGAAATTCAAATGTTGTTGTTATATCGTGAACACTGTCTTTGATGAGAATTCGGTGTTCAGTGCCTTCGTTAAACCCCAAACAATGAGTTTCAGGACCTAAGGACGCTAACGCATTGAAAAGTGTTTGTTAGGTTTGCAGAATGTATACATGAGCAGCTGCTGGAAACTCTTTCGCGGTCTGTGATTGGTCGGGGGCGTGTCCGCGAAAATTGGACCAATGAGGTTTGTTGCCCGGCAGCTGCTGCTAGGGTGCGGGGCCTCCTAAACAGGCAGCAGCGACCGTTTATCCACACCGTACATCGTACTTACTACGCAGGAAGTTGGCTAGTTGAAACTTGTTGAAACACGTAGAGCACCTTCACTGGCAAAACAGTGAGTTGGAACACGAATGGACAAACCGTCGCCGCTGCCTGATTAGGTTTTCTCCTAGGGTGCAGGGTTTTTCTGTGGAATCGTTAGCGCTCCCAAGCTGCTGCGAATTGGAAGCACCCTCCCAGCTCCGCCTCTGCTCCGTTGTCATTGGCTGGAAAAGTTATGCTGCCGGAGCTGGTCGGTGGAAGAGTGCTGCACTTGCAGCTGCACCGAGAAGCTTGGGACTATTATGACAGCAGCTGCGGGAGTAGAGATGGGACCTGACAGAAACGGGCCAATCACGAACGGTTATGCGAGTACTCGTGCAGCTGCTAGGCCTTCGTGCTCGGGCAGCTGCTGCTTTTCTACTACGGCAGCTGCTGCTGGTCAATTGAGTGATTGCGCTATCAATCCACTCGCAATGCCACGCAGCTCATACATTTTGTCTCCAACAGTCGCGTCTGCGGCTGTTCGTTTTTCCTCTTTAACAAATTTACTGAATTTTTCTCTGGTGCACTGTATTCCGATTCTGTTGCGTTCTGTTCTGTTCTGTTTGCGGCGAAACCCCGTCCGGCTCCGAGCTTTCATGAATGAGCCCGGTACACCACACCGGTGGGCTTCGGCGCGTAAAAAACGTCAAAAACGCAGGATAATGAGGTTGGAAGGTTTTAAATATGAGGATCCGCCACCAGTTTTCACCAGTGAGTGCTCTTACCCAGCCCACCGCCCCCCCCCCTAATCGGCTCTCTCGAGCTGGCTCTGAATTCTTCCAAGTTTAAATTCCGATTTCGTTATATCTTGAGCACCGGTGGTGCTATTTCCTACATTCTAGCCCGCGCAGAGCCCCAGCTGCCGGCCCCTGGAGAATAATGTTGCTTGAATGACGACACACCGCTCAACCTTTCTTTTATACCCTACCCTTTATCGATTGAGTATCATCAATTTCAGAGTTGTAGTATTGAGAAATCGATGCAGTTGTGCAAATCCATAAGCGATTTTTGTTCCTACGACTCTCCATGTATTGTCTTAGGGGACTTCAATATACCCGATTTGACCGAACGAGTTGGTAGGCTGGCGAACTCTTTTTATGTCACTTTCGAAACTCACGATCTTCGACAACTAGTTCCGGCAGCTACCAGAGGCGACTCACTCCGAGACCTCGTCTTATGCAACAAAACTGATTTTGTACAAGCAATCAATGTCGTAGCCCCAATTGGGGGTAGTGATCACGCAACAGTGACATTCACTCTTGCTGTGGAGACTATACCAGAACGACCACGATTGATTAGAAATTTCAAAAATGCTGATTTCGAGAAAATTCTTGAGCGCTTGAGTAACGTCGATTGGATAGGGATCATGAGTAGCTCGGGAACGGTTGACGAGAAGTACGAAACTTTCATAGAAGTCATCGAGCATGTCAATGAGTTATTTGTCCCATTACGTGAAGTTATGCCAAAAGAGCTTAATTTACCACAGCGTCTAAGAAATATGACCAAGTTCAGATCTGATATGTGGAATAGAGCTTCGGCATCCGAAAATTCGCAAGCATGGGAAAATTATGAGGCCTATAACGAAAAAGTTGAAAAAGCTCTTACAAGGTATCAGATCTATTTAGAGAGAAAGGTTATTGATTCGAATGACAAAAACAGATTTTATAGGTATGTGAGCTCTCACAGCGGTTATAAAAACTCTATTCCTAGCCTCATTGACGGGAATGGGAACGTTTTTTCATCACCCACTGAAAAGGCCGATCTTTTGGCGAACGAATTTCAAAATATGTTCAGTGTGCCTCGAGAAGTCGACTCGGAGCTAGTTTTATCTGAAGATCTTGCGCTACCCCGACATGCTCAAATGAAGCATTCCTTGTGTTTTCATAAAAAAGACATTTTTGAACTTTTATCGAAATGGCCCAATTCTTATTCAGTCCCGCCGGACTTCATTCCTGTCACTTTCATAAAGAAAATTCTTCATCTAATTTTGTATCCTCTTGAACACATTTTCAATTTGAGCTATATGAGAGCTGAAGTTCTTGAAAGGTGGAAACATGCATTTATTACCCCCATTTCTAAAAAAAACCCGCTTAGCGATCCTGGAAATTACAGGCCTGTAAGTATAACCTCTATCTTCACACGAACTTTTGAGAAAATAGTCAGAAAACACCTTGTTAGACACCTTGAGCAGAACTGCATCATTTCGGAGAATCAGTTCGGCTTTCTGAAAGGCAGATCCGTTGAGACGTCACTAATAAGTTCTTTGAACGACTGGACGAGTAATTTGGAGACCAGGAGCTTAACAGATGGGATTTATTTCGATTTCTCAAAAGCCTTTGATAGAGTCTCCATACAGCAATTACTGAAAAAATGGCAGTTATTGGTGTTCATCCCAGACTTATAAGTTAGGCACGAAATTTTCTATCCAACCGGACTTACCAGGTTAAACTCAATGATACGTACTCTCCGGTATATTCAGCACAGTGGAGTTCCTCAAGGGGGCGTACTCTCACCTATATTTTTCCTAATTTATACATATGAACTTCCGGACTCCATTTCACGTTTTGGTGTCGACTGCAAAATGTACGCAGATAATATCAAAATTTATAAGAAAGTCGAGAACTGCGAGGATTCTAGGGCGACTCAGGCCGCAATTGATTACATAGGTAAATGGGCAGATACATGGGAGCTTCCCTTGGTAATAGAATAATCGAACCACCTCCGGATCGGGAAAAGAAATCTTGATATTAGTTTCACGTATACGATAGGAGGTCAGACTCTCACGTCCGTTTCTGAAGTGAGAGATCTAGGTTTTCAAATATCCAGTGATTTGAGTTTCAGACAGCATTATAGAAACTTGGTTAGGAAGGCTAATTATCGCACCTATAATCTTTCTAAGGTACTCAGAACTACTAATCCTCAGGTGCTTCTGCGAGCTTACAAGACCTATGTGAGGCCTTTAGTTGAGTGTGGAATCACAGTCTTCAACCCCGTGAAAAAGAAGGGCATTGCCCTATTGGAATCCATTCAAAATAACTACACCCGCAAACTAATGATGAGATGTTCTGAACTCGCGTATTCCCAGGTGCCCAATGGTGCCGAAAGAGCTAGAATTCTGAAACTGCCTAGTCTTCATAGGAGAAGGAAAAGAGCTGATCTCATATAGATGTACAAATTACTTACTGGAAAGTTGTCTATAGATCCAGTAAAATTTTTCGGAGCTCCCATTTCAAGAAGCAGATGCGGGAAACTTAGACTCTATATTCCAATTGCGAGGTCACAAGCTAGGTCAGGGTTTTTTACCTACCGTAGCGTGAGCTAGTTCAATCAAATTCTAGGTGAGAATGAGTTCCTTCTGGGTGTGTCTTTCAGTGCATTCAAGTCCCTTCTAAGAGACATCTGACCTTCAATCTACTTGTACTGCTGGTTTTTGTCCCACTTACTTCTACAGTTACTTTTTGTTACTTGTTTTTGAATGTCATTTTCCGGCTAATCGGTTTTCTTTGTTTCCTCAGCGTAGGTTTTACAGTTGCGTTCATTATTTCAGTAATTCTGCGAGTTATATCAAGTTGTGTATTGCTTACGTGGACTTGTTCCGCGTCTCAAATAAATAAATAAATAAATAAATAAATAAATAAATAAATAAATAAATTTTGTTTACGAGAGCCGAATGGGGGGGGGGTTGGGGTGGGCTGCATAACATTATTCCTCACCAGTCATCTAGCACTTTCTCATAGAATGTTCATGCGACCGTCAAACAACATGAAAAACAGTTACGGCACAAGCCCCACCTGCAGAAAAACTTCGAAAATGACAGTGGCGAGGCCTCCAAATGCAGAAAAACTTCACAAACGATTTTTGCGCAAAATTCAAATTTATATGTACAATGCGTTCCGATTGACTTTTCTGTACAAATGGAATTTTTTCATGGCCCCTTCGACATTTTTGTTCACTAGAGAGCACAACCTACACAAAAGACATGAAAAAATTATAAACGGTTTTCTGCGCGTACGATCCCTCTAAGATGCTTCCCTTTCACCTTTTGTAGAGCTTTCTATACGATTTCAAGTCATTCTTCAAATTTTAAGTTCAGTACTATTGTTCCTGTTACTGTTCACTTTTGGATTAGTATTCAAACCATGCCTACCTCAGGATTCTGTTTGGATGGAATAGGATTGGGACAGGAAGAACTCTAGCATGAGCCGGATGACCTGATGTCGAATCCGACGAAGTGAGTTTCCAATTGCCCTTCATAATCCTAGGATCTGATAAATGTACAAGTTGTTATGTTCAGGTTCTGGGACGATCTAGGCGCGGACTACCCCACCAGACAGTCGAGATTCGAGGAGATCAAGAGTGCCCGGATAGAATGGGTCGTTGCTTGCTTGTAGCTCAGCCTTCAATTCGCCCACTTCTGCCGGACAATAGCTGATCCCGAGCCTATGTGCTGGGTTTGTGGGTCCCATGCTGCCACTGGTTTTTCTGAGTTGTTTTGGACGGTAAAGAACAAGAAAATGTTTTCTCTAAACCTGTTAGGTCAAAAATGCACGTTTTCTATCTCCATTTTTCTCTCTCGGTAATTTCAGAAAAACAAAAACTGTTCAAGAAAGAGGTGTCTTGTGACAGCATTCTTTAATATCTAATAGTCCGCTGGAGTCACGAAGCCTTTTCTGATCGAACATTACGAGATCGGTCAATAGATTGCTGGTTTTTTTGCTTGTAGCTTTTTTTAATTTTGAAAATGGTCAAGTGCCTTGTGAAGGTTGTGTCCGGACATCAGGGGTGGTAGTAATCTATGCGAAGCTGCGAGCTTCAAATTGGCGGAAACTGGCAGGCTTTCTGTGAGTTTCAGTCTCGCAAGAAGGCGGGATTTTGAGGCTGTGAGGCATTCAAAAGGTGTGGAACAGGGCTATGCGTTATAATGTTCACGAATTACCACATCAAAGGCACAGGAAACCCGATTTATTCGAGACTTCATAGTTATCTTGGAGAGAATCTCTCACTTGATTCACTTCTATGCTCAATTCTGTAAAAAAGGGTTCTCCCAAGCAGAAGTGGTTTGGTTCGCGTTACAAACGTTTCAACAAAAAGGGAACAATAGGAAAGTGGAATGAGGAGAGTGTACAAAAAATGAACAATATCCTCTAAAAACTCTTTTCTTTGTCGAAACTTCTAAACAGCGGAAACAAATCGTTGCGGTTCTGTATGTGGAAGCGATATATACATATTTTATCGGCACTCACATAATCAAAGTCCTTTATGGAGCCAAAAGCGCTTCCTCATAGAGAACCGCAACGGTTTCTTTCCGCTGTTTAGAAGTTTCGACAAAGAAAAGAGTTTTTAGAGGATATTGTTCATTTTTTGTACACTCTCCTCATTCCACTTTCCTATTGTTCTCTTTTTGTTGAAACGTTTGTAACGCGAACCAAACCACTTTTGCTTGGGAGAACCCTTTACAGAATTGTTCACTTTCTTGATAATACGCAGTAATATCCCATGCGAAAATTTCGATCAAAAACCTTTTCATCTCGCCGTTAGATCAGTCCTCTTTCTGTGGTCACATGAATCAATGACCCAAACTGTTATAAAACTATCTCAGAAAAATCACCCGATGTACAGTACCGAGCATATTTTTGCAAAAAGCGTTTTGCGGCGTTTTTTGCGCTCACAAAGCGCCGCATCGCTATATCTCACTTCAAAACTGACGAAATGAGTTTTCGCGTGTTCCTCTCAGAGAGGCGAATGTAATGGTATGTGTAGAAAGTCTTTTCGACTCCGGCATCCCATTGAAAAATGTGTATTTCCTTCTGAAATTCAGATTGACCGTAGGTCAAAAAATGGGACATTTCTGCTGTCATGACCGTCTGATCAGTTCATAACGAGGGATTTTGTGGTGCAAATATGCATTTTTTGATGCACCTGTAGAGTTGAATTTCTAATTTTGTACACTACCGTATAGGACTGAATGAAAGCAATCCATAAATGACTTCAGAATAGGAATTGGACCACTTTGAAGCACGTTATGGCGAAGCGGCACTTTGTGAGCGCAAAAAACGCCGCAAAACGCTTTATTTGCAAAAAATCTGCGCGGTACTGTAGCTGACAATATCGATGTTCACATGATAATATTAGCTAAGAAATGAATGATATCCATGATATCGTTCCACACAATTCATTCATATTGATCGCGGCAGCCACAGCTGGCTACACCGGGTGTTATTTGCTACCTTCATGTTTTTCATACGTATCGAACGGGTCGGCCACGGTGATTTTCTCAACCAACTCTGACAGGGGCCCTAGGTCCCGGTGATAGTTGGTCGCTCAGACGTAGCCAGCCCGGTTGATAATCATGAAAGCCTGCTGACCTACAGCCGGATGCAGAATCTGCCCGCAGTTCTTCGCTTGCGAATGAAACTACATAACTCAAAACCTGCACAGTCAGAAACTACCTTCCATTCCGTTTGGACACTTTCACATTAGTGGAACAAAGCAGTTTTCCATACTCATTATTTCGTTTCCTCCACCCCATTCCTTCACAGAACAGCCGCTTCGATTCCATGAAATTGATATGAAAAAGCTCGAATGGAGATAGCTTTAACAATTTGTTTTTGAATTTAGATGCTGATATGCAAGTAACATTTATTGCAGAAAAAACCAGTATGCTGGTGAAGAAGAATGAGGGAACACTCAAAATGGGGTTGTGTGAATAGCCTAAGCGCGTTACGAAACTGAAAAGCAGCCTGGCGACATGACCTACATAATATCTTAAAGGCAGGGTCCGGGCAGAATTTCGATTCTAAGATTTTCCGCTGAATCTGGGCTCGTGGTATAGGAAGGCCGAAGAAACATGCGAAAACTGCGTGAAAACTGGTCTTCTTCAAGTTATTCCAGCCACTTCCGTCGGCCGATGGTCCAGAAAAGTTAGAAAAGTGTGGCCATCGTCCATATTTTAGCGGTTGTCCACGCATTCTTCAAAAGTGCTGTGTGATTATCGGTCATTCAGCCATGATTATCATGCTGTGAATACCGTAATCCCTGACTTTCATTCTGTTTTCTCCAGAAATACGGACTTAGGCCCCTTTCAAACTTGCCCGACCGACGTCGGACGACTCGTTATCGAATGTGTAAAATCCATCTACCCTATCCTATCCATCTTATCCATCTTGACTTATCAAATTTGATAACGAGTCGTTCGACGTCGTCCGTCAAACTATGAAAGAGGCTTTAGAGTTTGTGAAAATTTTGGACGGTGTCCAGCTAGATCAGCCCAATCTTTCTAACCCAAATTTCAGTGGTGTCAAAATCTGACCGGACCTTGCCTTTAGGCTTCCTGCACGCTATGCTTGTCATCAGCACACTTTAAAAAAAGTTTTGCAAGGTGTTCTCGGACTCCTTCGCAAATTCCGATGCATCCAGCACACTATCTCAGACGACTAGCGCAAAGCTCAAGACTCTTGCTCATTCTTTTGGGTAACCTGCACAATTTTCCGGATGACCAGCAACGGGTCCCGAGCACCTGCCCACTCTCCGGGTTTCCACGACGTCCTGATGACGTCATCAGGAGCCCGAAGCACTTTTCACGACGTCCCGATGACGTCATCAGGAGCCCGAAGCACTTCTGACGACGTCCTGATGACGTCATCAGAAGCCCGAAGCACTTTTGGGACTATCATAGACGGGGGGGGGGCACCCACGATTCGCTCATGAAAATGAATGGAAATCCTGATAAAAGATGTTTGATGCTGCTATCAAACAATGCTGTTGATGAAGTTCTGTAGAAATACTTCGATTGATAGCGTTATAGATCGGTCGTTCATTTCATTTCTGACTTGAATCTTGAGTGCTCCCCCCCCGTCTAGGATAGTCCAGCACTTTTCAAGACGTCCTGATGACGTCATCAGAAGCCCGAAGCACTTTTCACGACGTCCCGATGACGTCATCAGGAGCCCGAAGCACTTCTGACGACGTCCTGATGACGTCATCGGAAGCCCGAAGCACTTTTGGGACTATCATAGACGGGGGGGGGCACCCACGATTCGCTCATGAAAATGAATGGAAATCCTGATAAAAGATGTTTGATGCTGCTATCAAACAATGCTGTTGATGAAGTTCTGTAGAAAAACTTCGATTGATAGCGTTATAGATCGGTCGTTCATTTCATTTCTGACTTGAATCTTGAGTGCTCCCCCCCCGTCTAGGATAGTCCAGCACTTTTCAAGACGTCCTGATGACGTCATCAGAAGCCCGAAGCACTTTTCACGACGTCCCGATGACGTCATCAGGAGCCCGAAGCACTTCTGACGACGTCCTGATGACGTCATCGGAAGCCCGAAGCACTTTTGGGACTATCATAGACGGGGGGGGGGCACCCACGATTCGCTCATGAAAATGAATGGAAATCCTGATAAAAGATGTTTGATGCTGCTATCAAACAATGTTGTTGATGAAGTTCTGTAGAAATACTTCGATTGACAGCGTTATAGATCGGTCGTTCATTTCATTTCTGACATGAATCTTGAGTGGCCCCCCCGTCTAGGATAGTCCAGCACTTTTCAAGACGTCCTGATGACGTCATCAGAAGCCCGGAAGCACTTTTCACGATGTCCCGATGACGTCATCAGAATCCCGAAGCACTTTTCACGACGTCCCGATGACGTCATCGGAAGCCCGAAGCACTTTTGGGACTATCATAGACGGGGGGGGGCACCCAGGATTCGGTCATGAAAATGGATGGAAATACTGATAAAAGATGTTTGATGCTGCTATCAAACAATGTTGTTGATGAAGTTCTGTAGAAATACTACGATTGATAGCGTTATAGGTCGGTCGTTCATTTCATTTCTGACTTGAATCTTGAGTGCCCCCCCCCCGTCTAGGATAGTCCAGCACTTTTCAAGACGTCCTGATGACGTCATCAGAAGCCCGAAGCACTTTTCACGATGTCCAGATGACGCCATCAGAATCCTGAAGCACTTTTCACGACGTCCGGATGACGTCATCGGAAGCCCGAAGCACTTTTCACGACGTCCCGATGACGTCATCAGAAGCCCAAAGCACTTTTCACGACGTCACGATGACGTCATCAGAAGCCCTGAAGCACTTTTCGCGATGTCCAGATGACGTCATCAGAATCCCGAAGCATTTTTCACGATCTCCCGATGACGTCATCAAGAGCCCGAAGCACTTCTGACGACGTCCTGATGACGTCATCAGAGCCAGAAGCACTTTCACGATGTCCCGATGACGTCATCAGAAGCCCAGCACTTTTCGCGATGTCCCGGATGACGTCATCAGAATTCCGAAGCATTTTCGCGATATCCAGATGACGTCATCAGAAGCTAAAAAGCACTTTGACGACGTCCTGATGACGTCATCAGAAGCGAAGCCCGAAGCACTTTGGGACTATCATAGACGGGGGGGGCACCCACGATTCGCTCATGAAAATGAATGGAAATCCTGATAAAAGATGTTTGACGCTGCTATCAAACAATGCTGTTGATGAAGTTCTGTAGAAATACTTCGATTGATAGCGTTATAGATCGGTCGTTCATTTCATTTCTGACTTGAATCTTGACTATCCCGTCTAGGGCACTCCAGCACTTTTCAAGACGTCCTGATGACGTCATCAGAAGCCGAAGCACTTTTCACGACGTCCCGATGACGTCATCAGGAGCCCGAAGCACTTTTGACGACGTCCTGATGACGTCATCGGAAGCCCGAAGCACTTTTGGGACTATCATAGACGGGGGGGGGGCACCCACGATTCGCTCATGAAAATGAATGGAAATCCTGATAAAAGATGTTTGATGCTGCTATCAAACAATGTTGTTGATGAAGTTCTGTAGAAATACTTCGATTGATAGCGTTATAGATCGGTCGTTCATTTCATTTCTGACTTGAATCTTGAGTGCCCCCCCCCGTCTAGGATAGTCCAGCACTTTTCAAGACGTCCTGATGACGTCATCAGGAGCCCGAAGCACTTTTCACGATGTCCCGATGACGTCATCAGGAGCCCGCAGCACTTCTGACGACGTCCTGATGACGTCATCAGGAGCCCGAAGCACTTTTGGGACTATCATAGACGGGGGGGGGGGGCACCCACGATTCGCTCATGAAAATTCTGATAAAAGATGTTTGATGCTGCTATCAATCATTGTTGTTGATGAAGTTCTGTAGAAATACTTCGATTGACAGCGTTATAGATCGGTGGTTCATTTCATTTCTGATTTGAATCTTGAGTGGCTCCCGTCTAGGATAGTCCAGCACTTTTCAAGACGTTCTGATGACGTCATCAGAAGCCGAAGCACTTTTCACGACGTCCCGATGACGTCATCAGGAGCCCGAAGCACTTCTGACGACGTCCTGATGACGTCATCGGAAGCCCGAAGCACTTTTGGGACTATCATAGACGGGGGGGGGCACCCACGATTCGCTCATGAAAATGAATGGAAATCCTGATAAAAGATGTTTGATGCTGCTATCAAACAATGCTGTTGATGAAGTTCTGTAGAAATACTTCGATTGATAGCGTTATAGATCGGTCGTTCATTTCATTTCTGACTTGAATCTTGAGTGCCCCCCCCCGTCTAGGATAGTCCAGCACTTTTCAAGACGTCCTGATGACGTCATCAGAAGCCGAAGCACTTTTCACGACGTCCCGATGACGTCATCAGGAGCCCGAAGCACTTTTGACGACGTCCTGATGACGTCATCGGAAGCCCGAAGCACTTTGGGACTATCATAGACGGGGCACCACGATTCGCTCATGAAAATGAATGGAAATCCTGATAAAGATGTTTGATGCTGCTATCAAACAATGCTGTTGATGAAGTTCTGTAGAAATACTTCGATTGATAGCGTTATAGATCGGTCGTTCATTTCATTTCTGACTTGAATCTTGAGTGCTCCCCCCCCGTCTAGGATAGTCCAGCACTTTTCAAGACGTCCTGATGACGTCATCAGAAGCCCGAAGCACTTTTCACGACGTCCCGATGACGTCATCAGGAGCCCGAAGCACTTCTGACGACGTCCTGATGACGTCATCGGAAGCCCGGAAGCACTTTTGGGACTATCATAGACGGGGCACCCACGATTCGCTCATGAAAAATGAATGGAAATCCTGATAAAAGATGTTTGATGCTGCTATCAAACAATGCTGTTGATGAAGTTCTGTAGAAAAACTTCGATTGATAGCGTTATAGATCGGTCGTTCATTTCATTTCAGACTTGAATCTTGAGTGCCCCCCCCCCGTCTAGGATAGTCCAGCACTTTTCAAGACGTCCTGATGACGTCATCAGAAGCCCGAAGCACTTTTCACGACGTCCCGATGACGTCATCAGGAGCCCGAAGCACTTCTGACGACGTCCTGATGACGTCATCGGAAGCCCGAAGCACTTTTGGGACTATCATAGACGGGGGGGGGGCACCCACGATTCGCTCATGAAAATGAATGGAATTCCTGATAAAAGATGTTTGATGCTGCTATCAAACAATGTTGTTGATGAAGTTCTGTAGAAATACTTCGATTGACAGCGTTATAGATCGGCCGTTCATTTCATTTCTGACTTGAATCTTGAGTGCCCCCCCCCCCGTCTAGGATAGTCCAGCACTTTTCAAGACGTCCTGATGACGTCATCAGAAGCCCGAAGCACTTTTCACGATGTCCCGATGACGTCATCAGAATCCCGAAGCACTTTTCACGACGTCCCGATGACGTCATCGGAAGCCCGAAGCACTTTTGGGACTATCATAGACGGGGGGGGGGCACCCACGATTCGCTCATGAAAATGAATGGAAATCCTGATAAAAGATGTTTGATGCTGCTATCAAACAATGTTGTTGATGAAGTTCTGTAGAAATACTACGATTGATAGCGTTATAGGTCGGTCGTTCATTTCATTTCTGACTTGAATCTTGAGTGCCCCCCCCCCGTCTAGGATAGTCCAGCACTTTTCAAGACGTCCTGATGACGTCATCAGAAGCCCGAAGCACTTTTCACGATGTCCAGATGACGCCATCAGAATCCCGAAGCACTTTTCACGACGTCCGGATGACGTCATCGGAAGCCCGAAGCACTTTTCACGACGTCCCGATGACGTCATCAGAAGCCCGAAGCACTTTTCACGACGTCACGATGACGTCATCAGGAGCCCGAAGCACTTTTCGCGATGTCCAGATGACGTCATCAGAATCCCGAAGCATTTTTCACGATCTCCCGATGACGTCATCAAGAGCCCGAAGCACTTCTGACGACGTCCTGATGACGTCATCAGGAGCCAGAAGCACTTTTCACGATGTCCCGATGACGTCATCAGAAGCCCGAAGCACTTTTCGCGATGTCCCGATGACGTCATCAGAATTCCGAAGCATTTTTCGCGATATCCAGATGACGTCATCAGAAGCCCAAAGCACTTTTGACGACGTCCTGATGACGTCATCGGAAGCCCGAAGCACTTTTGGGACTATCATAGACGGGGGGGGGGCACCCACGATTCGCTCATGAAAATGAATGGAAATCCTGATAAAAGATGTTTGATGCTGCTATCAAACAATGCTGTTGATGAAGTTCTGTAGAAATACTTCGATTGATAGCGTTATAGATCGGTCGTTCATTTCATTTCTGACTTGAATCTTGAGTGCCTCCGTCTAGGATAGTCCAGCACTTTTCAAGACGTCCTGATGACGTCATCAGAAGCCGAAGCACTTTTCACGACGTCCCGATGACGTCATCAGGAGCCCGAAGCACTTTTTGACGACGTCCTGATGACGTCATCGGAAGCCCGAAGCACTTTTGGGACTATCGCCATAGACGGGGCAAATCTACCGATTCGCTCATGAAAATGAATGGAAATCCTGATAAAAGATGTTTGACGCTGCTATCAAACAATGCTGTTGATGAAGTTCTGTAGAAATACTTCGATTGATAGCGTTATAGATCGGTCGTTCATTTCATTTCTGACTTGAATCTTGAGTGCCCCCCCCCGTCTAGGATAGTCCAGCACTTTTCAAGACGTCCTGATGACGTCATCAGAAGCCGAAGCACTTTTCACGACGTCCCGATGACGTCATCAGGAGCCCGAAGCACTTTTGACGACGTCCTGATGACGTCATCGAAAGCCCGAAGCACTTTTGGGACTATCATAGACGGGGGGGGGGCACCCACGATTCGCTCATGAAAATGAATGGAAATCCTGATAAAAGATGTTTGATGCTGCTATCAAACAATGCTGTTGATGAAGTTCTGTAGAAATACTTCGATTGATAGCGTTATAGATCGGTCGTTCATTTCATTTTCTGACTTGAATCTTTGAGTGCCCCCGTCTAGGATAGTCCAGCACTTTTCAAGACGTCCTGATGCCGTCTTCAGAAGCCGAAGCACTTTTCACGACGTCCCGATGACGTCATCAGGAGCCCGAAGCACTTCTGACGACGTCCTGATGACGTCATCGGAAGCCCGAAGCTTTTTTGGGACTATCGTAGACGGGGGGGGGGCACCCACGATTCGCTCATGAAAATGAATGGAAATCCTGATAAAAGATGTTTGACGCTGCTATCAAACAATGTTGTTGATGAAGTTCTGTATAAATACTTCGATTGATAGCGTTATAGATCGGTCGTTCATTTCATTTCTGACTTGAATCTTGAGTGCCCCCGTCTAGGATAGTCCAGCACTTTTCAAGACGTCCTGATGACGTCATCAGAAGCCGAAGCACTTTTTCACGACGTCCCGATGACGTCATCAGGAGCCCGAAGCACTTCTGACGACGTCCTGATGACGTCATCGGAAGCCCGAAGCACTTTTGGGACTATCGTGAGACGGGGCACCACGATTCGCTCATGAAAATGAATGGAAATCCTGATAAAAGATGTTTGATGCTGCTATCAAACAATGTTGTTGATGAAGTTCTGTATAAATACTTCGATTGATAGCGTTATAGATCGGTCGTTCATTTCATTTCTGACTTGAATCTTGAGTGCCCCCCCGTTCTAGATAGTCCAGCACTTTTCAAGGCGTCCTGATGCCGTCACCAGAAGCCGAAGCACTTTTCCCGACGTCCCGATGACGTCATCAGGAGCCCGAAGCACTTCTGACGACGTCCTGATGACGTCATCGGAAGCCCGAAGCACTTTTGGGACTATCATAGACGGGGGGCACCTAACGATTCGCCCATGAAAATGAATGGAAATCCTGATAAAAGATGTTTGATGCTGCTATCAAACAATGCTGTTGATGAAGTTCTGTAGAAATACTTCGATTGATAGCGTTATAGATCGGTCGTTCATTTCATTTCTGACTTGAATCTTGAGTGCCCCCCCCCGTCTAGGATAGTCCAGCACTTTTCAAGACGTCCTGATGACGTCATCAGAAGCCGAAGCACTTTTCACGACGTCCCGATGACGTCATCAGGAGCCCGAAGCACTTTTGACGACGTCCTGATGACGTCATCGGAAGCCCGAAGCACTTTTGGGACTATCATAGACGGGGGGGGCACCCACGATTCGCTCATGAAAATGAATGGAAATCCTGATAAAAGATGTTTGACGCTGCTATCAAACAATGCTGTTGATGAAGTTCTGTAGAAATACTTCGATTGATAGCGTTATAGATCGGTCGTTCATTTCATTTCTGACTTGAATCTTGAGTGCCCCCCCCCCGTCTAGGATAGTCCAGCACTTTTCAAGACGTCCTGATGACGTCATCAGAAGCCGAAGCACTTTTCACGACGTCCCGATGACGTCATCAGGAGCCCGAAGCACTTTTTGACGACGTCCTGATGACGTCATCGGAAGCCCGAAGCACTTTTGGGACTATCATAGACGGGGCACCACGATTCGCTCATGAAAATTCTGATAAAAGATGTTTGATGCTGCTATCAAACAATGTTGTTGATGAAGTTCTGTAGAAATACTTCGATTGATAGCGTTATAGATCGGTCGTTCATTTCATTTCTGACTTGAATCTTGAGTGCCCCCCCCCCCGTCTAGGATAGTCCAGCACTTTTCAAGACGTCCTGATGACGTCATCACAAGCCGAAGCACCTTTCACGACGGTCCGATGACGGCATCAGGACCCCGAAGCACTTCTTGACGACGTCCTGATGACGTCATCGAAAGCCCGAAGCACTTTTGGGACTATCGTAGACGGGGGGGGGGGCACCCACGATTCGCTCATGAAAATGAATGGAAATCCTGATAAAAGATGTTTGATGCTGCTATCAAACAATGTTGTTGATGAAGTTCTGTATAAATACTTCGATTGACAGCGTTATAGATCGGTCGTTCATTTCATTTCTGATTTGAATCTTGAGTGCCCCCCCCCGTCTAGGATAGTCCAGCACTTTTCAAGACGTTCTGATGACGTCATCAGAAGCCGAAGCACTTTTCACGACGTCCCGATGACGTCATCAGGAGCCCGAAGCACTTCTGACGACGTCCTGATGACGTCATCGGAAGCCCAAAGCATTTTGGGACCTAACATAGACGGGGGGGGCACCCACGATTCGCTCATGAAAATGAATGGAAATCCTGATAAAAGATGTTTGATGCTGCTATCAAACAATGCTGTTGATGAAGTTCTGTAGAAATACTTCGATTGATAGCGTTATAGATCGGTCGTTCATTTCATTTCTGACTTGAATCTTGAGTGCCCCCCCCCGTCTAGGATAGTCCAGCACTTTTCAAGACGTCCTGATGACGTCGTAAGAAGCCCGAAGCACTTTTCACGACGTCCCGATGACGTCATCAGGAGCCCGAAGCACTTTTGACGACGTCCTGATGACGTCATCGAAGCCCGAAGCACTTTTGGGACTATCATAGACGGGGCACCCACGATCTGCTCATGAAAATGAATGGAAATCCTGATAAAGGATGTTTGATGCTGCTATCAACCAATGCTGTTGATGAAGTTCTGTAGAAATACTTCGATTGATAGCGTTATAGATCGGTCGTTCATTTCATTTCTGACTTGAATCTTGAGTGCCCCCCCCCCGTCTAGGATAGTCCAGCACTTTTCAAGACGTCCTGATGACGTCATCAGAAGCCGAAGCACTTTTCACGACGTCCCGATGACGTCATCAGGAGCCCGAAGCACTTCTGACGACGTCCTGATGACGTCATCGGAAGCCCGAAGCACTTTTGGGACTATCGTAGACGGGGGCACCCACGATTCGCTCATGAAAATGAATGCAAATCCTGATAAAAGATGTTTGATGCTGCTATCAAACAATGTTGTTGATGAAGTTCTGTATAAATACTTCGATTGACAGCGTTATAGATCGGTCGTTCATTTCATTTCTGACTTGAATCTTGAGTGCCCCCCCCCGTCTAGGATAGTCCAGCACTTTTCAAGACGTCCTGATGACGTCATCAGAAGCCGAAGCACTTTTCACGACGTCCCGATGACGTCATCAGGAGCCCGAAGCACTTCTGACGACGTCCTGATGACGTCATCGGAAGCCCGAAGCACTTTTGGGACTATCGTAGACGGGGGGGGGGCACCCACGATTCGCTCATGAAAATGAATGGAAATCCTGATAAAAGATGTTTGATGCTGCTATCAAACAATGTTGTTGATGAAGTTCTGTATAAATACTTCGATTGACAGCGTTATAGATCGGTCGTTCATTTCATTTCTGATTTGAATCTTGAGTGCCCCCCCCCGTCTAGGATAGTCCAGCACTTTTCAAGACGTTCTGATGACGTCATCAGAAGCCGAAGCACTTTTCACGACGTCCCGATGACGTCATCAGGAGCCCGAAGCACTTCTGACGACGTCCTGATGACGTCATCGGAAGCCCGAAGCACTTTTGGGACTATCATAGACGGGGGCACCACGATTCGCTCATGAAAATGAATGGAAATCCTGATAAAAGATGTTTGATGCTGCTATCAAACAATGTTGTTGATGAAGTTCTGTAAAAATACTTCGATTTACAGCGTTATAGATCGGTCGTTCATTTCATTTCTGACTTGAATCTTGAGTGCCCCCCCCCGTCTAGGATAGTCCAGCACTTTTCAAGACGTCCTGATGACGTCATCAGAAGCCGAAGCACTTTTCACGACGTCCCGATGACGTCATCAGGAGCCCGAAGCACTTCTGACGACGTCCTGATGACGTCATCGGAAGCCCGAAGCACTTTTGGGACTATCATAGACGGGGGGGGGGGCACCCACGATTCGCTCATGAAAATGAATGGAAATCCTGATAAAAGATGTTTGATGCTGCTATCAAACAATGTTGTTGAAGAAGTTCTGTAGAAATACTTCGATTGACAGCGTTATAGATCGGTCGTTCATTTCATTTCTGACTTGAATCTTGAGTGGCCCCCCCGTCTAGGATAGTCCAGCACTTTTCAAGACGTCCTGATGACGTCATCAGAAGCCGAAGCACTTTTCACGACGTCCCGATGACGTCATCAGGAGCCCGAAGCACTTTTGACGACGTCCTGATGACGTCATCGGAAGCCCGAAGCACTTTTCACGACGTCGCGATGACGTCATCAGAAGCCCAAAGCACTTTTCACGACGTCACGATGACGTCATCAGGAGCCCGAAGCACTTTTCGCGATGTCCAGATGACGTCATCAGAATCCCGAAGCATTTTTCACGATCTCCCGATGACGTCATCAAGAGCCCGAAGCACTTCTGACGACGTCCTGATGACGTCATCAGGAGCCAGAAGCACTTTTCACGATGTCCCGATGACGTCATCAGAAGCCCGAAGCACTTTTCGCGATGTCCCGATGACGTCATCAGAAGCCCGAAGCACTTTTCGCGATGTCTCGATGACGTCATCAGAAGCCCAAAGCACTAATCACGACGTCACGATGACGTCATCAGGAGCCCGAAGCACTTTTGACGACGTCCCGATGACGTCATCAGAAGCCCGAAGCACTTTTCGCGATGTCCAGATGACGTCATCAGAATCCCTAAGCATTTTTCACGATCTCCCGATGACGTCATCAAGAGCCCGAAGCACTTCTGACGACGTCCTGATGACGTCATCAGGAGCCAGAAGCACTTTTCACGATGTCCCGATGACGTCATCAGAAGCCCGAAGCACTTTTCGCGATGTCCCGATGACGTCATCAGAATCCCGAAGCATTTTTCGCGATATCCAGATGACGTCATCAGAAGCCCAAAGCACTAATCACGACGTCACGATGACGTCATCAGGAGCCCGAAGCACTTTTCACGACGTCCCGATGACGTCATCAGAAGCCCGAAGCACTTTTCGCGATGTCCAGATGACGTCATCAGAATCCCGAAGCATTTTACGATCTCCCGATGACGTCATCAGGAGCCCGAAGCACTTTTCACGACGTCCCGATGACGTCATCAGAAGCCCGAAGCACTTTTCGTGATGTCCCGATGACGTCATCAGAAGCCCAAAGCACTTTTCACGACGTCCCGATGACGTCATCGGAAGCCCGAAGCACTTTTCACGACGTCCTGATGACGTCATCAGAAGCCCAAAGCACTGTTCACGACGTCAAGATGACGTCATCAGGAGCCCGAAGCACTTTTTGCGATGTCCAGATGACGTCATCAGAATCCCGAAGCATTTTTCACGATCTCCCGATGACGTCATCAAGAGCCCGAAGCACTTCTGACGACGTCCTGATGACGTCATCAGGAGCCAGAAGCACTTTCACGATGTCCCGTGACGTCATCAGAAGCCCCAAACACTTTTCGCGATGTCCCGATGACGTCATCAGAAGCCCGAAGCACTTTTCGCGATGTCCCGATGACGTCATCAGAAGCCCGAAGCACTTTTCACGACGTCCCGATGACGTCATCAGAAGCCCGAAGCACGTTTCGCGATGTCCCGATGACGTCATCAGAAGCCCGAAGCACTTTTCACCACGTCCCGATGACGTCATCAGAACACCGAAGCACTTTTCGCGATGTCCCGATGACGTCATCAGAAGCCCAAAGCACTTTTTCACGACGTCCTGATGACGTCATCAGAAGCCCGAAGCACTTTTCGCGATGTCCCGATGACGTCATCAGAAGCCCAAAGCACTTCTGACGACGTCCTGATGACGTCATCGGAAGCCCGGAGCACTTTTGGGACTATCGTAGACGGGGGGGGGCACCCACGATTCGCTCATGAAAATGAATGGAAATCCTGATAAAAGATGTTTGATGCTGCTATCAAACAATGTTGTTGATGAAGTTCTGTAGAAATACTTCGATTGACAGCGTTATAGATCGGTCGTTCATTTCATTTCTGACTTGAATCTTGAGTGGCCCCCCCGTCTAGGATAGTCCAGCTCTTTTCAAGACGTCCTGATGACGTCATCAGGAGCCCGAAGCACTTTTGACGACGTCCTGATGACGTCATCGGAAGCCCGAAGCACTTTTCACGACGTCGCGATGACGTCATCAGAAGCCCGAAGCACTTTTCGCGATGTCCAGATGACGTCATCAGAATCCCGAAGCATTTTTCACGATCTCCCGATGACGTCATCAGGAGCCCGAAGCACTTTTCACGACGTCCCGATGACGTCATCAGAAGCCCGAAGCACTTTTCACGACGTCACGATGACGTCATCAGAAGCCCGAAGCACTTTTCGCGATGTCCAGATGGCGTAATCAGAATCCCGAAGCATTTTTCACGATCTCCCGATGACGTCATCAAGAGCCCGAAGCACTTCTGACGACGTCCTGATGACGTCATCAGGAGCCAGAAGCACTTTTCACGATGTCCCGATGACGTAATCAGAAGCCCGAAGCACTTTTCGCGATGTCCCGATGACGTCATCAGAATCCCGAAGCATTTTTCGCGAAATCCAGATGACGTCATCAGAAGCCCAAAGCACTAATCACGACGTCACGATGACGTCATCAGAAGCCCGAAGCACTTTTCGCGATGTCCAGATGACGTCATCAGAATCCCGAAGCATTTTACGATCTCCCGATGACGTCATCAGGAGCCCGAAGCACTTTTCACGACGTCCCGATGACGTCATCAGAAGCCCGAAGCACTTTTCGTGATGTCCCGATGACGTCATCAGAAGCCCAAAGCACTTTTCACGACGTCCCGATGACGTCATCGGAAGCCCGAAGCACTTTTCACGACGTCCTGATGACGTCATCAGAAGCCCAAAGCACTGTTCACGACGTCAAGATGACGTCATCAGGAGCCCGAAGCACTTTTTGCGATGTCCAGATGACGTCACCAGAATCCCGAAGCATTTTTCACGATCTCCCGATGACGTCATCAGGAGCCCGAAGCACTTCTGACGACGTCCTGATGACGTCATCAGGAGCCAGAAGCACTTTTCACGATGTCCCGTGACGTCATCAGAAGCCCGAAGCACTTTTCGCGATGTCCCGATGACGTCATCAGAAGCCCGAAGCACTTTTCGCGATGTCCCGATGACGTCATCAGGAGCCCGAAGCACTTTTCACGACGTCCCGATGACGTCATCAGAAGCCCGAAGCACGTTTCGCGATGTCCCGATGACGTCATCAGAAGCCCGAAGCACTTTTCACGACGTCCCGATGACGTCATCAGAAGCCCGAAGCACTTTTCGCGATGTCCCGATGACGTCATCAGAAGCCCAAAGCACTTTTCACGACGTCCTGATGACGTCATCAGAAGCCCGAAGCACTTTTCGCGATGTCCCGATGACGTCATCAGAAGCCCAAAGCACTTCTGACGACGTCCTGATGACGTCATCGGAAGCCCGGAGCACTTTTGGGACTATCGTAGACGGGGGGGGGCACCCACGATTCGCTCATGAAAATGAATGGAAATCCTGATAAAAGATGTTTGATGCTGCTATCAAACAATGTTGTTGATGAAGTTCTGTAGAAATACTTCGATTGACAGCGTTATAGATCGGTCGTTCATTTCATTTCTGACTTGAATCTTGAGTGGCCCCCCCGTCTAGGATAGTCCAGCTCTTTTCAAGACGTCCCGATGACGTCATCAGGAGCCCGAAGCACTTCTGACGACGTCCTGATGACGTCATCAGGAGCCCGAAGCACTTTTCACAACGTCCTGATGACGTCATCAGGAGCCCGAAGCACTTTCCGCGATGTCCAGATGACGTCATCAGAATCCCGAAGCATTTTTCACGATCTCCCGATGACGTCATCAGGAGCCCGAAGCACTTTTGACGACGTCCTGATGACGTCATCAGGAGCCCGAAGCACTTTTCACAACGTCCTGATGACGTCATCAGGAGCCCGAAGCACTTTCTTTGCGATGTCCAGATGACGTCATCAGACTCCCGAAGCGTTTTTCACGATCGCCCGATGACGTCATCAAGAGCCCGAAGCACTTCTGACGACGTCCTGATGACGTCATCAGGAGCCAGAAGCACTTTTCACGATGTCCCGATGACGTAATCAGAAGCCCGAAGCACTTTTCGCGATGTCCCGATGACGTCATCAGAATCCCGAAGCATTTTTCGCGAAATCCAGATGACGTCATCAGAAGCCCAAAGCACTAATCACGACGTCACGATGACGTCATCAGGAGCCCGAAGCACTTTTCACGACGTCCCGATGACGTCATCAGAAGCCCGAAGCACTTTTCGCGATGTCCAGATGACGTCATCAGAATCCCGAAGCATTTTACGATCTCCCGATGACGTCATCAGGAGCCCGAAGCACTTTTCACGACGTCCCGATGACGTCATCAGAAGCCCGAAGCACTTTTCGTGATGTCCCGATGACGTCATCAGAAGCCCAAAGCACTTTTCACGACGTCCCGATGACGTCATAGGAAGCCCGAAGCACTTTTCACGACGTCCTGATGACGTCGTCAGAAGCCCGAAGCATTTTTCACGATCTCCCGATGACGTCATCAAGAGCCCGAAGCACTTCTGACGACGTCCTGATGACGTCATCAGGAGCCCGAAGCACTTTTCACGATGTCCCGATGACGTTATCAGAAGCCCGGAAGCACTTTTCGACGATGAATCCTGAGTGACGTCATCAGATAGTCCAGCACTTTTCAAGACGTCCTGATGACGTCATCAGAAGCCGAAGCACTTTTCGCGACGTCCCGATGACGTCATCAGGAGCCCGAAGCACTTTTCGCGACGTCCCGATGACGTCATCGGAAGCCCGAAGCACTTTTTCACGACGTCGCGATGACGTCATCAAGCCCAAAGCACTTTTCACGACGTCACGATGACGTCATCAGAAGCCCGAAGCACTTTTCGCGATGTCCTGATGACGTCATCAGAATCCTGAAGCACTTTCACGATGTCCCGATGACGTCATCAGAAGCCCGAAGCACTTCTGACGACGTCCTGATAACGTCATCAGGAGCCAGAAGCTATTTCTTTCACGATGTCCCGATGACGTCATCAGAAGCCCGAAGCACTCTTTTCGCGATGTCTCGATGA